>JAPKLX010000117.1:402857-423881 GCA_026898415.1 Leonotis leonurus | reverse complement strand
TGCCGAGAACCGAAGGGAGTCGGCGAGTCGCCGGAGAGGGCGAAGGTCGAGCATCGAGTGGAGAGGTGGTGAAATAACCGGAGCACCGGCGAGAGGACCCCCACTGGCAGAGCGCCCCCCGGGGGGGGGGGGTAGATAGTGTTTGTGAATGTGTTTTGTCTGCAGAGGAGGAGTTTAGGACTAGGATGCAACTATAGGGGATGTGGGCCGAACCTAATGAATGTAGATGGGCCGAATTTTTTATTCAAACGGGCCGAGAATTAAAATTTATGGGCTAGAAATATAAAGTGTTGGTTGTGTTGGGGCCAATTTAATTAAAATATATGGGCCGATTTAACTTATGAAATTCGACTGATTTAATTATCTTATGGGAGTGAGCTAACTTAATTAATTTAAATGGACTAATTAGCATTTCTAATAGATTGAGACTTACATTATTTAGACTATTTAAGTATAATTTTTATTTTTAATAAAATTTGAGAATAATTATTAGCTGATATTTAATCCCAACAATTATTTTCTTAGGTAAGTGAGTGAAATTGAGTAAATAAAACTTATAGCTTGATTTAAGAATGTAATGACACATTTGGATTAAGATACTCGAAAATTAGCTGAGTTAATACTCGAAAATAATTCTCGAAATATTAAAAGATAACATTTCCTCACACTTAGAGAATTTTAAGCATATTCAGAATTAGTATCTGAATTGAGATTTGTTTAAAGGTTTCAACAAGAGATCGAATCTGAATCACGAGAACAAATGACTTTAGTAGCCGGGCAGGTAGGCTTTTCTCACTCTATAAAAATATATGTGTGCATGCTTTCAAAATGAAACGAGATATTTTCAAAGTAGTGTCTTGCCATAAATGTTTTCGCTTTATGTATGATGCCTATCTGTTATATTTATAATCGAATTCGGGTTCCAGTGGGTAAGCGTCTCCACTCGAACTAGTGTACACAAAGGACTGTGAGTCAGCGAAAGGTTGACCGGTCAGGTGTCTGTGGGAAGTGGCCACTTTCCCTACACAAAGAACATTCAGATATGGTTGATTACAAAGAACTAGGACAGACCTGTCGACTCAAGATTTCACAAGAAATGATTTTAGTGAACATAGGTGCTTTAGAGACAAAAATCCCTATGTTTCACTTGCAAATGGCATGACAGTTATATATGTATGAGTGCGATTTTGGCATGTGTCTACTGAGTACTTTTGTACTCAGCCCTGCATATATTTCTAAACGTGCAGGTTGAGCGGTGGTGAAGGAGGGGTGCTAGGTTCGGGCTTTTTGTCGATCTCTTAGTATTTGACTCTTGGGGGTTCTGCATGTCTTCATACATGTAGAGCTTATTGCGATCCATATGTCTTTCCGCTGCAAGTTTGAGATCATTATGTATTAAAAACGAGACTCCAGTTCAACCTCGTTCTGATGTTTCCCCATTTCTATCCCCGTTTATAAGGATGTTGTTTGGTTCAGCCTCGTTCTAAGTTCTGATGTATTATAAGGATGTTGTTTGGTTCAGCCTCGTTCTAAGTTTCCCCATTTCTATCCCCGTTTCTTTAATCCCTTCCCTAGTCACGGTTTCCCCGACTTTACTATCCTTAGTAAAGGGCGGGCGTGACATATATTTATATTTATATTTTTTATTTTTCTTTATATTATAAATAATAAATTTTCTTTAATTTCACATATAAAATTTTATTTATTATTTTATATATTTTATTAATATATATAAATGAATTTGAAACTATTGATTTCAACTCCCCCAGTACATAATTATTATGCCTTTAATTAATTTATTAATATATTATTTTTAATTAACTATAATGTTAATTTTAATTTATTTACATTTTTCAATTGTAATAAACTATATATATGACCTAGGGGTTGTGAGGGGTGAAATACACTATTCATTCCCCCATTATCTCACTTCCTAATTATCATTTCTTTTATTAATTAATTATTTTATTAGTATTTATTTGTTTATTTATACCACCTTCCCTATCTTTTCCATTTATTCATTTCATAATTACTCTCTTTAATTTATTAATAAATTAATTAATTAAGTTTTATTTATTTAAAAATAAATATAGTTATATTTATATTTTAAAAAAATTTCTTTTCTTTTCTTATAAATTATAAATTATATTTAATTTCTTTTATAAAATTATATTTTTAATTTTATTAATTTTATATTTTATATATATATATAAATTAATTTGATACTATTCATTTCTTCACTTTCTCACTTCCTACTTATCATCTCTTTAAATATTAATTAGTTAATTTGCATTCTTTTTAATCTCTCTCTCTCTCTCTATATATATATATATAACATGAAACACTCAATTTTCAATGACAATTTTATAGATTACTTCAATTTCAATGACAAAGATAATATAAATATTAAATTAAATACTTTTTAAAGTTTAAACAAATAACTACCTATATTTTCTCTCTCCTATAACCTTTTTACCGTAAAATTATTTTATTTTGTTCGTAAAAATATTTACAATATACATATTAAATTAAAGATATCGACAAGAACTTTCATTTGATATATGCTATATAAAATATAAATTTAATATGCAAAAGTTATGATAAGTTAATAAAATTGGAAAGAATTATATATATATATATATACATATATATATATATAGGGAAGATATCAAATAAAAATGGTTCAATATGAGTTAACTAAAAATAAATCTTGACTGTTGAATTTGTTTTTTTTTTTACTAGGGGTTTATTGATTAGGATATAGTTTAATTATATCCATTGGATGAAAAATATGGATGATTCAAATATATTTTTAGTTAACAAAAGCATATCTATTTTCATTATAACCATCCCCTACACACACACACACATATATATATATATGTATTCTCATACATATATAATTTGTATATATATAATGTTTCTAAATGGATTACGTATAATTATATTTATATTTAATTCAAAGTTTTTTCTTTTCTACTATTAATGTTAAATATTTTTTATTATTTATATATAAATATTAATAAACAAAATTTTTTTTTGTTTATTAATTCATATATCATATAAATATAAGATAGATGTATTATTAAAATTAAAATAATACGTAATTATTACTCCATATACATTTTACTTTCTTAATCTCCGTGTCGCAACTCTTGTGGCCGCATTTAGCAGGACGAAGGGAGTATGATTTATGAAAAATATATAAATAAAGATATAAAAATATTGTATATGTTGTGATAATTAATTTAATCAAAATTTTATTTAAGATCATTATGATATGATATAATAAATCAAGTTTTCCTTTTTTTTTAATGCTAATAAATCAAGTTTTCAAATATTAAATATTGCATGAATTTATACTAAAATCAGAAAGCAATTTGAATGGCCATTTTGTAGTTAACCTTAATTAATAATTCATTATATAAATAAAAATAGTTTAAATAATTTTTATCACATAAGGAAAATTAAAATCTCATAACAAAATTTAATTACAAATAATAACGACTTCAAATATATATATATATATATATTATGAATTCTTTTCAATATAAACACATGTTTAAATAATTACTGATAACAATTGTAATACCCCGTGTTTTTAATTACCGAAGAAAATAATATTCAAACGCGATTATTAATATAAATTGAACATTTTAGTTAAATAAATGAAAGTTTAATCTTGTTGAAGAGGAGTTGGTTTAAAATAAATAAGTAATCATAGATTTCTTGGATTATTATATTAAGAAAGGGTTAATATTAAGGAGATGTGTTACACTTTGGAGTAATTAAATAAGTGCAAGTATAGGTATAGGTTATACAATTTGAGAACTATATTAATAAGATGTATAGGGTACATACAATATAAATGGTGTAGTTAAAATTTTATCTATATATATATAGTACTACACGTGTAAATATAACATATATGATGCTTGGAAACTTGATGTTTGCAAGAAATGAACCACACGCATGGTTTACATATACATATACAGTTCTGCCAACTTGTTATGGAAGAAAATAAGATTTAAACTCAAGTATGCACATGCATATGTCTATATATAAAGTAAAGAAAGGAAAGCTAAGAAAGTAAAACGCTTGAGTGTACATCATCTATTATGGATATATATGTACAGGGGAGTCAATACATACATTGTATAAAGCAAAATAAAAGATCTAGGCTAGTTAAACTGCACATGGCAGTAGACAAATAGAAAGAGAAGGAAAGAAGAATATCTTTCCATACATGTAAGAGAAATGATGATATTAATACAAAGATATTTCCAAAATAAACCTATTCTAAGTAAAAGTTAAATGAAGGAACAAAGCAGCATAGCTGCTGCAGAGTGTAGAAAGAGGCCAGTAGCTCGGTGGAAGGTAGGAGAGAAAGTCCTCCATCCATATCTCTTCCATCACCTACAAAAGAATAGAGTAAGTGCTATTAGATAGCTATTCTAAAACTTAAGCATTAAGCTAAGTATACACTACAACCACATCTATATAAAGAAGTAGAGTGACTGCCTTGAACCTTTCATCACCCAACACCATTCACTTAGAAACGATAGTTTTATAAAAGAGAAGTATCAATACCAAATATTCAAGAGCAGCAACATTTCATTCAAGAAGAAGAAGGAGTTAAAGGCAAAGGTAGTGCACTCCACCCTTAAACCTTCTTTATTAACACAGAAATCATAATCTAAAAGACAGAAATCTCTGCTTATATACTTTGAAATTTACACTAGAACTTAATTAAAAACATTGTCAGACTGTGAAATTAAGATATTCAGACCTCATACTTTAGTTTTAATCTTTTAAGAGTAAGTTCAAAGCATCCTCTTTACTAAAAGAAATCTCAGAAACACAGAATTAAGCAAGCCACTTAAATAATTGCAGAGCCTTAAAGAACATAAACATCAACTTAGAAATGAAGTACAGAACATAGCACCAATTTCAGATTTTAGAAAACAAGTCACAGATTTCAGAATCTAGATATTCATTTTCAGATTTCACAACATAGATATATATATATATATATATATATATTCAGATTTGCAGAACATTAGACCACCCAAACAGATATCCAGATTTTAGAACATAGATCTATGTTTTATATATTTCAGACTTTGGAACATAGAATCATAGTCAGATTCTGAAACCAAACCAGAAAATTTAAACTGTGAATAGAACATTCAATGACTTAAACTCTTAAACGCTGCATAATCTTTTCATAATTATGCAAATAACGAGACTGTAAAAATTTTAAAAGAAAACTACAACCACAAATCACTCGAAATCTGAAAGATAATAAGGAAATGAAAGCAAGAAGGTAAAGGGAAAAGAACTTAGCTGAGGTCAGTAAGGCTTGCCCCAGAACGTAAAACTAAAACCCTCTTCACCCTTAGAAACCAGCAACCCTCCTCAGAAATCGACATAGAAAGCAGTCAGTTTAGAAAATTCAAACCCAAATCGGGAAAAGAAAGGAAATTGAAAGCATGCATAGATTTCCACCAAACAAAATCTTAAGAGATTCACAGAATGAAAAACCTAGGCAAGATTGAGGCAGAATCAAAAACTAAGTAAAAGCAGAGAATAAAGAAAGATAGGTTTTTACCTTGAAATTACTAATTAGCTCCCATAAGAGAAACTTGGAGCTAGGAAGGACTCTACCTTCCTGCAGAAAACAGGAAATCAAGAGAGAGTAAATAGAGAGGAAATCGAGAGAGAGTGAGAAAGAAGAGGGAAGAAACAGAAAGATAGGAGCTGAAGACGTTAGAAACAGAATTTGAGAGAGAGGGAGAAGATTATATCTTGGATGGAGAGGAGTCAGTCGACAGCAACACCACGTCGAGCTCTTCGCCGTTCAGTCAAGAAACCGAGAGTGAGGAGGGAGAAACAAGGAGAATGAGAGCGAGAGAGAGTGAAAACAGACGGAGAAGGAGAGATGGAAGAAGGGAAGGAGATAGAGAACATAGAGAGTAGAGAGGGGAGCAGAGAGGGAATGAGTGAGAGAGATGAGAAGAGAGGCGTGGGGTGTGTCTGGGAGACGGAGGCGAGTGAGAGTGAGAGTGAATGAGTTAGGGTAGAAGAATCTAGACATGGGCCGGGTTTGGGCCGGGTAACTGGGCCAGGTTGAACAAATTATGGGCTTTACTAAATAGAAATTATTGGGCCTTAAGTAATTAAATGAGTTGGGCTAAAACAGTAAGTAAAAAAGAAAGTGGGTTATGGACTGGGTATTTTACAAACATATGGGCCAATAATTAAGAATTTGGGCCGAAAATTTATTTAATGGGCTGAAATTAATTAATCTAATGGACTCAGTTAGTAATCTTAAGATAATTAATACTTAATTAATTTAGATTGAGATATATCCATTAGAAATACTAATAATGGAAGAAGGGATAGTAATATATATTACGTGTTAATATTTAGAGCTATTAATTTAGATAATTAAAGCCTAAGTATTAAATCAAGAAGATCCAATTTATTTAGTAATTGGGATCTAAATTAAGAGAATGAATATCTCTAATTATATTGAGGATTTATTTAAAGGAATTAATAGTTGAAGTTATTTAAAGAGTTAAATAACTAGAAATTACAGTATTATATGAATAATTAATTATCGAGAATTAATTATATCATTAAGTGTTAATACACTTATTGCCCTTAAAGGCAATTACCGGAGTGAATTGAATCGAGGATTCAACACCTTAGATAATATTGATCTGAAATATCAATATTTCAATTAACGAATCGAAATGAGAACCGAGAATAATATATATTCTTACGATTAAGTGTTTCAAATGCACTAAGGGCATATTAACTTATACGGACATTTCTAAAGGTTCTTACGAGAGACATGTTTCGTGTTGCAAGATCAAAGTCAGTGCAAACTGAAGTTATCCAAGTAGGCTTTTCTAACTCTAATAAAAATTATGTGTGCCGTATGCTATTTATGTTGTTTTCGAAAGGATTGCATATTGAGAAAATATGTTTCAAAGTATTGTCTTGCCGAGAATGATTTATGTTTTGTATCAATGCCTATCTGGAAGATTCCTGATTAAAGGATCTAAATGAATGAAATCGAATTCGGGTTCCAGTGGGTAAGCATCCCCACTCGAACTAGTGTACACAAGTAAATAACCGTGAGTCGTTGAAGATGTCGACCGGTTACAGTGGACCGTGAGTCATCTTAGCGGGTTGGCCGGTTCGGTGTCCGTAGAAGGTGGCCACCTTCTCGGTACCATAAATTAAAAGGGCAGATATGGCTTGAATACTAAAGAAAATGAGACTGTACAGTCAAATAAAGGATTTAGTGAACGTAGGTGCTTTTAAAGACAAAATCCCTACGTGTCACTCTTACGGCATTGACAATTATATATGTATGAATGTGATTTCGGGCAATGTGCCTACTGAGTACTTTTGTACTCAGCCCTGCATGTATTTATAAATGTGCAGGTTGAGACGTGATGATGGGAGATGCTATGAAGGGCTTGTCGGTCTTAAATTAAGTCTTGGGTGTCTACGTGTCTTCATACACGTAGACTTCAATCGATCCTCATTCCGCTGCGAGAGTTTTTATCAGGCGTAGGTGCCATCTATGTAAATTAAATCTTCGGTTGAACTGAACTCAGTTATCGAATGATCAGTGTTCTATCAGTTAAAGTTCTCAGTGTTCTATCAGTCAAAGTTTTCAATGTTCCACTTAATTCGAATGATCTTTTGTTCAGTATATTCAGTATTCCACAGTATCCTTCATTTATTTTATCCTTTTAGTCGCGCGCCCGGACTCTGCCGGGGAGGGTGGGGAACGGGGCGTGACAACAATTAAATATGTTCTTTTCAAATTTTCAAGTATATTCATGTCACGACCCACTTTCACTAAGTATAGTAACGATGGGTAAAATCGTGACTCAGGGATGAAATATAGAAATGGATAAAGAAATGGGTATTAACTCGAATGTGAATATATGACAAGTGCCTCGATAAATAAGGATTCATACACGAATTTCGGTGCTAAGTGACAGATAACAAAATACATAGATTGTTGATTATAATGTCTAGAAATAGTGAATACTAAACTGAGTGTTTGCAACGAAAATTGGATCAATTTCTAAATTTACATGTATGAAGACATGTAAACCCCCAAAAGATTTCTACTAATTGAGTTCGACAAAAACCATCGCTGAGCACTCCCCTTTAACATCACAGCTCAATCTGCACATTTATAAATACATGCATGGTTGAGTACAAAAGTACTCAGTAGACACATGCCGAAATCGCATTCGTACTAATATAATTGTCATTGCCATAACACAGTGAGACATAGGGATTTTATTTCTAAAGAAGCCTATGTTCACTAAATTCTTTTGTGATTCCTAAAATTTGACTGCGCAGTCTAAGTTCTGGAGTAATCAATCATATATGTTTCTGTGTGTCGGGAAGGTGGCCACCTTCCACGGACACTTGACCGGCCAACCCGCTTAGATGACTCACGGTCATGGTGTACACTAGTCCGAGAAAGATAACAATCCTCTAGGACCCGAATTCCATTATAATAGTTCAAGCAAATATGTATCATAAAAAAATATAAATATTTTTTGCAAGACAATACTTCACATAATTTCAGTTCAAAATCTTTTTGAAACGAAATAATAACTGAAACAACACACATAATTTTAGTTATATAAGAAATCCTACCTGAATCACTTCCTTGCTTAATAAGATCTGAATCTTTACCGTCTAGTGCTTTCCCCTCGCTAAACCTTAATCGTAATTACGAAGAAGATACTCATCGTGAGTATATAATTTATTTCATCTAAATAAAATGAAATATTATTCTATTATTTAATTAATTATTTTAATTTCTTACTCGACTAATATTCGAGTACTTAGAAATTTCTATAACTATTTTTGTAGGATTTTAATCAATATTTGATTTATTAAATCCTTAATATTGATTTGTTTTACCCAATTAATTTAATAATGGGTACTATAATTATTTAAGATAATTTACTTGAACTAATTTAATCCCAAGCTAAAATGTTAATTAACACTTATAGGATAGTATTAATTAAAATTAATACTATTTAAGAATTTTTAAAAGTTGGAATTAATACTACTAATTTTATATCTTAAGCATAGCTTAATTAATCTAATTATTTGGGTTTAATCTAACTTTTTATATCCAACCCATTTAATTTAATAACTTGATCCAAAGATTTAATTTATAAGTGCATTCTTAAGAAATAAATCTAAGCCCATTCTAAATACTTCATCTGGCCCATTCTATAAAACTAAAATAGGCCCATGCTGATAAGCTTGACTCGGCCCACTCAACAATTCTCAGCCTGATTGATTTCTATTACCTCAGCCCATAACTAATTAAAACTCGGCCCACAACTAATTAAAACTCGGCCCACAAGACTAATATCGACCCGGCCCATGATTAAATCTTAAATTATCCTAACCCTAGCCATATCACCACAGCCGCTCCCCCTCTCTTTCCTCTCTATCGATCTCTCTCGTTGCTCGGTTCTCTATGTTTCCTCTCCTGCCGTAGCTTCCTCTTCTCCGGACGACAGAATCTCGTCGGAGCTCGTCTCTGCCTCTTCCTCCTCACCTCGAGCTCCCTCTCTCTCTGTCGCCACTGTCTATCTCTCTGCTCTCGGTCTCTCTCCTCTCCACCTCTCTCGGTCTTCTCGCGGATGCTTCCAGAGGAATGCTCACCGGAGCTCCATCGCTGACGACCTCAAGGTAAATTCCTTTCTCTTTCTAATTTCTTTTAATTAGTTTCAGATTTGTTTTTTTTTTATTTTTTTAGTTTTAGTTTCAGTTTTCAATTTTTTTTAAAAAAACTTGAGTATTTCCCCTGAAATTCTCTCTCTCGACTGTTTCTTTTCTCGCTATGCAAGGTTCGCCGGCGTTCTCTGTGGAACGGCTGCTCAAAGAGAATCTCGTTGGAGCTGCCTTATACTGCCGCCGAGCTTCCCATAGGTAACGCTACGAATCTCTCTTCTTTCTTTCTTTTTTTTGTATTTAAATTTTCAAACTTTTATTACTGCATGTTCAATTTGGTGTTGGGTTTGGTTAAATTTGGGTTCTTGGACAAAAGTTTTATAATTTCAGGATTTTTTTTATAAAGTTGCTACTGATTCCATTGTTATATTTTATTTTATTTTTCTGTTTTGGTCGAGAACTTTGAGGCTTAGGTGGAGAAGGATTAACCTAGGGATTCTGAAACTCCAATGGTTTGGTCTAGGTAATATTATCTGATTTGTTTGGGTAGGGTGGAAGACAAAGTTTTAAGCATTTTGATGTGTAAATCTAACTAATAAGGTAAAAGTTCTTTCTTGCTCTAGGTGGAATGGCCGTTCGAAGAGGAGCTCGTCGGAGCTCCCCTGAACAGCTGTTGTTGGCTCCTCACAGGTAAGCTTTAATCTTTTTTTTTTATTTTTTATTTTTTTATTTTCAGATTATGTATTATGTATTATGCATGTTCTTATCTCTGTGTGGATGAATTATTAATTATGGAATTGGTTATGAGCTTTTGGATAAAGCTAGTTTTAATCTGAAATCTGTTTTGTTTTCATCATTGATATTTTAATGATTTCTTGAGGATGAGATTATGGTCTGTAATCTGTGACCTTGCTAATTATTAAGTAAAATTGTTGTCTTGTTTCAGTTCTATTTTAGATTGAAATTTCTGAATCTAAGTCTTCATTGTTTTATTTTTGGAATTTTATAGGCTCTGAGTTAGGTTTCTAAATCTGAGACCTAATTTCTAAAAGAATGTCTATGTTCTGAATCTGAATATTTAAATATAGATCTATATTCTAAAATCTGTAAATGGAGTAGGTATTGTTCTAGAATGATAATATATATCTATATATATCTCTATTCTGAATCTGAAGGTATAAGTATAGGTTCTATGTTCTGAAATTCATAAAACACATGTTATGTTCTGAAATATAAGAATATATCAATATGCTTTGCTAAACATCATTTATTATGGTTTTACCTTTAAAGTTTCAGTACCATTGGTATCTTATATGTTTAAAGTTTGCAAATCTTAAACTAAAGAACACTTAGAAGGTTTTGAAAACTTTTATATGGAGTATTATATGTTCTTTGTTTCTAAACATGTCTTAGTTCTAAAGAGAAGGTGAAGAAAAAGTTTATAGTTTCTACACTCTATTTGAACTAATAATACTCTATGTTTAATATTCCCCCAAGTTATGTTTCAAGTGAACAAATTCTTATTCTTAAAATGGCTTGGAAGACTTTTAAATTCTTATTCATTGTTTTCTAAATGATTTAATAGAAGGCAGAATATGAGCTAATATAAAATCTCCTTATGTTCTAAAATTAAGATAGATGAAGAAGAGCTTACACTTACTCTAAATTCAGTTCTGTGGTTTCTGAAATATCTTTTGAGAAAAAGAATGATTGGACTTGATACTAAAAAGAATGAAAATCTGAATGTTTGAGATCTTTGTTTACCTCAATGACTCTTCAGAATTTGGAGTTGGGATGACTTCTTGTGTGGATGAAAGCTTCTCCATATGTGTTCTAAGTGTGAGTGAAATTGATTTCTAAAATTTAGGAGTGTTTCTCTAATGAGTTTCTATGTGTATAAGTAGGAGAACTTATGGTTTAGATTGCATGCTTGCATAAATCTAGTATGTCATCCGCCATCTCCCTACATACCTATTTTGTATACTACAACCAGATATTGTTTGAGATTTACTTCTGCAATCTCTTGACTTTTGGGGTATATGACCATTTAATCTGCAGGGGAAAGGTATGGAGGAGTGCAGCAGGCTTTTGACTCTCTCTACATTGAGTCATTCGCCCACTTACCATCTAGATTTCCTTTTCTTACATTACTCTATTATGTATTTATTTATTTCTACCTCTGTAATAGGAAGTTGTAGATATATTACAAAATCTGATTTGATCTTCTCCTTTATTCAGAAGTTCTCGATGCATATCTATAGGCCTGAAAACCTATTTATTTGCTATTTTGTAGGGCTTATTATTGCTTTATTTTATGTAATAATCATCTCTCCATTTCTTGATTTGCAGTCTAAGATATGTACAGTATGTTTCCTATTTGTATTTAATACTTTGTTCATAATTGTAATATAATAATAATGTTCTAATAGATTTTATATGATCTTTTCTTCCAAGTTTGATATCTGAAATTTGTAATTTGAAATGCAGATCTCATCACTTCCCTTTTTTCTTTTTCTTTTTTACTTAATTGTGCAGTGTAGTATATATATACATAGTTCAATTGTTACTAAAGCCTGGCTATATTTGTATATATATAGAGTTCAATAGGTCTTGTTATTTATTTATCCATTAATCGTAAATAAGATTACTGATAAGTTAATTTTTGTGGATTAGTAAGATATTCTAATTAACCTATTAGTTATAAGATACACAAACAAGAGTTACTAATATCGATTAGCTAATTAATATTTTAAAATTTTATAACGAAATTTTCTCGAGTAGATTTTCAATACATAATAACTACTAATAAAATAGCGGGACATTACAATTCAAATATGAGTATGAATTATTTTCAATATACACACATATAATTTATAAATAATTTTTTTTCAATATATAATCATTTAATTTTTGAGAGTTTTAATATTCTTTTATTTGTTAATTTTAAAATTATAATTAATCACGGTTCCAAAATTTTGAAATTGCAATTGAACATATTTCATGCAGTCATGATTTGAAATTAAATCGTTGATTATGATTACAGTTCTAGAACCACTAATTATGATCCGATTACTATTTGATTATAACATTTTTTTCATTTAAATATCTATATACATAATTTATTAATAAATAAAATATTACCGTGCAGAGCACGAGTTAACACACTAGTATAATACAAAAACAAGTTATATTAAAGTGCATTAATACAATAAAATATAAAATATATATTTTCTCTATATATATCCTAAATTCTAAACTCTAATGTCAAGATTCCATTAATACAATAAAAAATGTTACAATTGACAATCTCATTCCACATGCAATAAGTCTCCAATGGTTCAATCCACCAAAAATGGAAAGTTTCCAATATATTTAATTGAGCAACTTTGAGGGAGGCACTCATTATTCACCATTCAAAGAAATATGTGAAGGACCGTTTTCCTAATTTCTTTAACACCTTTTATTTGTGATCCTTATTTTCCGTACACTTCTCTCTGTCTTTCTCGATATCTATATGCATGTATCTTTCTTAAAAAAATTTAAAGTTCTTTTGAAGGTTCTCACCTCTCTTGAGTGTTGGTCAAAAGTTGGAGATATTACATAGGATTTTGATTCCTTGTTGGAATTTGGAATTGCATTTTTGGTTTCCGATATTGAGAAGTGATCAAAGTTGCATGCAGCTGCTACCATGAACCCATTAATCAGTGTACAACCAGAAGACCTCAAATTTCAATGTACTTTGCTTAATTATTCTTTCATTTTACGTTACTTCATTTATTTAACATGACAGGGATTTCGATATTATGTCTTTATCTGACCCTGAGTTTAATTAGGTTACCGGCCATTAAAAGAAGATTGGTTAATATGAAGATCATTCTTTCTTTATCTAGTAGATAAACAAATAAATAAATTCATATTATTTGCGATTATGATTATTAGGTTATGTGTTTGCTCTTTATCCTTTTAAATAGTATTATATCATATAGCATAAAATTTATCACATAAAGTGGGAGATCATATCTTGTTTTCTTTGAATGATCATATATTTATTTCACTATTTATTTATGCATTGTTTTGATTCCTATAATGAGGTATACAATTATATCACCATTCCTTAGGACATGGCCGGTTTTGGGATTGTAGGAGGTGAATGACTGCATAGGACCCCAAAAAATATATACACGTGTGTGTGTATATATATATACTAACTTATTTTTGTTAAAAGGTTGTGGCATTGATGACAAATTACTTGTTTCTTTTCTCGCGAGTTTTTATTTTTTAATTTACACAACCCCGGTTTTAAGTTTGACCCATCACTATCTTAGGTATAAAATTATACTTTAGATAAGGGAAAATGAGCTCCCATGATAAATATGTACCTAGCAAAAATGATTTTTTATTATACCAAAGAAAACGAGGTATAAATTAATAAATGAAACTTATCCCTCACTTTCACTTCATTAAACCTAAAGAAAAACACATTAACTCTGTGGATGCAAAGATATTGCATCCATGTTAGACAAATGGCATATAAACTATGTACCGTCAAAAGAATTAATCATCGACATTTTTATAAAAATGTGTTTATGATTATGATATTCAATAACGCATATAGAGTTGGGTTAATTGATTATGAATCTCACCAATTTTTGTTAGTTGAGCTGGAGAAACAAAGTTATTGTGACCTAAAAGTTACAAACAACACTGAGCATCATGTTGCTTTCAAGGTAGGTACCCTATTAAATTATTATTTTTTATTTCTATATAGAAATATTACATATATTTGTGTCCGGAAATTGATACAATTTATTTGTTTTCAGGTGAAGACTACGTCTCCTAAGAAGTATTTTGTGCGACCAAACACAGGTGTCATGCACCCATGGGACTCTTGTCTTATAAGAGGTACTGTTATAGTCTTCTCTTTAATTTATTATGCATGCAGGTATATCTCACATTTATCCAATTATTTCTTACATATAATATAATGGAATTAAAGTTGCAAAAAGTATATTCAAAAAAATATTTTCTAAAAGATGTAACAAAAATTGCATTACCTCCCACCTTAAGCTCATTCATGAAATAAATGAGTCTAATTTAATAAGATGGGAAGAGTAATAGTATAAATTAAATTGCTCTAAATATATAACAAAACTAGAATTGCGTTAATTAACATTCAAGGTGAGATCAGTGTCTTTTTCGTGTTACTAGCTCTATGTATTATTTTCTATTTTATTTTGTTGTGTTCAAATAAGATATATATATATATATATATATATATAAATTTTCAATGTCAAATATCATGAATGATATAATAAGAAATTATATTTTTGTAATAAGTCTTAAATGAAAATGAAAAAATTTTCATATTGGAACACATATGTAACATATAAGGAGTTCGGATAAATGAGATTTCTCAAAAGAATCTGGTCACGCTATTCCTTTCAAATTTTATGAATCACTCATGAACCACTACTATCCCAATCATCCCATGTTTCTGATAGTTATTTGATTTAATTAATAAGATTGATGAAATAATTACATTTAAATATCTTTTTTCATATTCATGATCCTTCTTTTCTTTTCTTATCTTCCTTAGAAATTCGACCCCTTGAGTGATTATTGGGTATAGGAATGATTGAAATTCATAGGGATAGGTAAGAAAGGGAGGATCCAATCAAATCAAACAACTTCTAAATTTAATTTCTCCCACCTTTGCCCCTAGTTGAACAATTTTGGTCAAAATTCTTACATAATACACTATTATAATATGCTGATCATTTGAATATAGTAACCCTTCAAGCTCAACGGGAATACCCTCCTAATATGCAATGCAAAGATAAATTCCTCGTGCAAAGCACTGTTGTACCTCCAAATACAAACGTGGATGAGCTGCCTCAAGACACTGTAAGAACTTTTAATACATACAATAAATGTATTTACTTATTTCTGAATATATATTTTTAATCCATCTATATATACTTATAGAATTGGTGGATGAAATTTGGTACAGTTCACCAAGGAAGTAGGAGGCACATTGCAAGAGTGCAAGCTTAGAGTCATCTACACAACACAAGGGGACTCTCAAGATGGTCTATATCGAAACTCCGAAGCCAATGAGGTGAGTCCAACATTCGAACAGTTTTACCGGTCAATCAATAATACTCCATATTTTATGATTTTGAAGGTCTAGTAAAATAGCATATTTATAATTTTGATGATGTTTAAGAGGTTTGGGGATAAGAATCTTGAAGTCATAATAAGTTCGAGTTCGTGGACGGCTCGATCCCAAAATGAACTTTATGTTTATCCTAAACATAGAGGACCGTTCTACTGTCCACGGTTGGCACAACTTAACGTGCCAACGAATAATGCGGCAATGTCACATTAACATATGAGTCACCATAATTTTTTTATTATTATTTTATACTCCATCCATTCCTTAAAAATATGCACATTTTGTCATTTTGGTCCGTCCGTTCCTCATAAATATGCATTTTCTATTTTTGGATATTTATTATACTTTTTGTGGACCTCAATCTCCACTACCATTCAAATCAACTATATTTTAATATTTAATAACACATTTTTTGGGTCTCAATCTCCACTACAATTTAAATTAAATATATTTTAACAATTAATAATACTTTTATCGCTCAAGTCAACTACATTTTATTAAAACCCGCACCGAGTAAAATGGTGCATGTTTTTAAGGAACGGATGAAGTATTAAATAATATTAAATTATACTCTAATTAATAAATACTAGTA
Source organism: Leonotis leonurus (assembly GCA_026898415.1). Taxonomy (NCBI): domain Eukaryota; kingdom Viridiplantae; phylum Streptophyta; class Magnoliopsida; order Lamiales; family Lamiaceae; genus Leonotis; species Leonotis leonurus. The sequence continues at coordinate 407,376 of JAPKLX010000117.1, read as the reverse complement.
GGAAAGTGACGGTTAATAAAAAGTTTATTAAAATTTAATATTTATCTATAATACATATCACATCTTTTGCGCGTGTATTAACCTCGTCCGCAGGTTAGCGTTTTTGGATAAACATAATACGATAAGGGGGTGTTTACTATGTAGGATGAGATTAATTAGAATAATCCACCCTCTTGGGATTACATTAATCCCATCCTTCTAGGTGGGATAGAAATCAAGGAAATAATCCCTTATTGGAGCCTTAATCAGGATATCCTAATCAGTCTACATCTATATTAATCTATGACTTCTACATAGAATAGGCCTAAATTTATGGGCTTTATTAACTTAGCCCAAATAAAAATACGAGCACAGAGATTATAAAATATTTTCAAACTAGTAATAATACAACTAAATTAATTAATTCATATAACTAAAGAACTTAAAATTATGTTATCTCTTGGGCGAGGGTCGTATCAGATCTTTGACCATCTTAGAAACTCTAGCACATTAGATGATTTAAGATACATGTTCCATTTTTTCAAACCGGAATTCTAGAATAAACTTCCTCATTTAACTTTGTCATGATTATAAATAATACTAATCTTAATGCTTGGAAACCTATATATTTTATATATTTACATAGTTGCCTACAAACAATCACACACATAGCTAGACTTTTTCAAATTTCTTACTTACAAGCTATACATTAACTTAACTTTCCCTTGTTTCTATCTTGTCACTTAAAATTATTTTTTCTTGTTCCACTCAATCATCTCAACTAGGTTTTAATCATCAATGATCAATCATCGAAAGAGAAACATAATATAGTCAAGTGGTTGGAAAATAAAACTAGGTTTAAATTGAAAATAATGAAATGGACAGGGAATATTAGTAATGAAATGTAGTGAGTAAGATCTTGCATATTATATTAAAGAAAGTTCATTTTTAATTTGCAGTTAATCGAATTTATGGTGTATTTGTATACAGGAATTGCAGCGTCTCAAGGAAGAAAGAGATGCCGCCGTGAGGCAAACAAGAGAACTGCAGCAAGACTTGGTTAGCACTCTATAAAGTTTTTTCAATAACTTTATTATTTATGAGCAGATTGATACCTACGTGAAACACACATATAATTTGGAAAATTCTAGACATAAAATGATTTTGATGCAAACTCTACATTTTAATTTTAGTTGATCATATAAAAATAATATACATAATAATAATAATAGATTTATTGAAAAATTATAATAAAAGTTACCCGATATGATAATCTTTTTGCGTATAATATATTACTGTCTTTTAGTTACCATCATATCTATTATTTCTTTCTTCCATAAACTTTTTAACTTTGTCATTTTAGTCAGTTTACAAAATTTTTATACACTTCGAAATTTACATATTTGAAATTTTTGTTAGTACACTCTAAATTTCTAACCAAACTTTCTACGCACTCTCTCACAAACATTCAAATCACACTCATTACACATTATCTTATACAAAGTTAAAGTACTATATTAAACAAACATTCAAACCACACTCATTACACATTATCTTATATAAAGTTAAAGTACTATATTAAAAATTGCATCGACTCAAACTGTAAAGAAATTTAGTAGAGAAAGAGTTTATAATATTATATTTATATTATTTTTTAGTTAAAATGAGTAACTCCACATATAAATAGTATCCCATGTCACTTTTTTATTTCATTTTAATAAAATAACTCTACATACATCCCAGTTTTTTATTTTAAGTTAACAACTAAAATTCTCCACTTTTATAAAAGAAAGATAAATAATGTCTATTTAAAAATAAAAAATAAAAATTACCCATGATAACATGATAAACTTTTTAAAATATTTCATCTAGTGAATGAATTACAAGAGTACATGAACACATGTACTCATATGCAAGTGAGTATATTTTATTATTTATTTGGTAAATTGAATAATCCTTTTATTTTGAAAAAAGTATGTCTTATTTTTTTTATCTTTTACCTCTTTTATTTTATCACTACATATTATGTGTGCTTATGACAACCAATAAGATGGTGCAAATATACTCAATACACCACATGCATCATTTGCAGTTAAACGGTTATGGAATATGGATCATTTCCTATTCTCTTTCTAACAACTATGTGAGTTGCTATACTTCTATGTGATTTTCACAAAAGATAAAAGGAAATAATCTCTACGTACCATTAAAGTTGAACTGTTTTGATAAAAAAAAACATTCATGTATTTGATCGAAACATGTCAGTTATAATGAAAATTGATATCATTAGTATCAGTTACTCACTTCATATATTTTTATATTTTTTCATGTAGGAACTATATAGAAGAAGAAGACAAAGCCATGGGCTGACTTTCAAATTTGCAGTTCTTGTGGGACTGATCGGAATGATAATGGGATTACTTCTCAATTTGTTGTTAAGTTCACCGTCAGAAGTGTTGTCAAATGGGCCGTTGTTGGACGACTTTGTTGGGACGCGAATAGGCCCATTAGATGTGAATTCTAGCTCAGCACAAGATCCTACTCTACTGGTCTAGACTGTCCCAAGCTGGGTCTATTCGGTTTAACAATCAAAAATATATATATATATATATTCAATATGTGTATTATAGGCCGTATTATTTTTTATTTTGCTTCTTTTTTAGGTCGTTTTGGGTCTAGACTGCTTAATAATGTAACCAATTCTATATGCTATTTACAAAGAAAGAAAGAAAAAGAATTGCACTTTGTTGTTTTTCATTCCGCATGTATTCATAATGTTAATTAAGAAGATATTGCATCAAAATAATTAGACATGCAATAAGTTCCTTTAGTATTTTCACGGAATAAGAATATCTTAGGAATACTATTAAAATTTGATGTTTTTGTCTAGAAATAAATAATTAAGTATATATATGATATTCAATTTTTGTAATTGGACCAACTTATTTGTTAGGGAGTTTTATTATTTACATGATTCGTTTATGTTTTAAGGTTGTGTTCTTTTTTGTGATAAATTTATCACATGAAAATGTGAGATAAAAGTATAATTAGTTTTTAAATCTCTTCTTTTTTATCCATACTTCATATCTAAATTATAAATTCATCATTGTTTTCTCCTTCATCTCACTCTAAGGAGAGATAATATTATCACACCATGTGATAAATTTATCACCAAAAGAGAACATAACCTAAAAGAATTGACTCACACGATTAAGAAGAAGAAGATCAAACCAAAAACGGTTGTAAAATTTAATTGGCTTCTCGATGTCATTATGCTGGGAAGTACCTTTATACATATTTTATATATTTTACCACACATTTGATCTTATTTATTGATGATTGATGATCTCCTTGTATTTCAAATATATTTTGCTCATGATCTAATTGTTTTATTCAAAGTAGAGTAATACTATTCTTGATCCAATTTTGTTGTGTTTTTATAATGTATTAAAATTTGTCACAATAGGAGGCTGTAGCCACAAAAGGATTCAAAATCAAAATTGAAACGACAAAGAACAAGCCAAAAAAATCGCTGCACGCAACACGATTTCAGAGATGCCTCTCAGTCACGAGAGGCTACTGAATGAAAGGTTGTTGACCTAATTTTGGGAGAAAATTACCATAATTCATTGTCATTCATACCTAATATGAATTAGGGTTGTTGTGTAGCATTGAAACCTATAAAGTATGTTTCATTTCTTTTTACCTTATCTTGTTTTATTTAATTATATCTAGCTAATTTTATATACTTGATTTGGTATTAATTAATAGATTTGGAATTGAATGTCTCGAGAAGTCTAATTGTATAAACATAATTGCATATGCATGTTCCAGAAGTACTAGGTCTATTCACCAATGACTTGATCAATATTGTTAGGAACCTTTTTTACAATTGCAGAAATTATTATTTATGTATTTTGATGATGTGAAATCATAGTATTCTGTTTATTTATGTGTGCATAAATGATTATACGATGTTTAGATGGTTAGTTGCTTTAATAGTTTAGAAATCGACAAAATATTAATGAACATATCGAGTTAACGATCTGGTCCATAAGAGATTTATCTGTATTTCATGTTCTATCTAGTTAGTGTTAGACTTAGCTAATGACCTAAGTGTAAGGACAGATCATTGAAAGACAGATCATATCCATAGAGGTCTTATGTGTTTCTAGTTGCAGGTCAATTCCCAAGTTATGACAACTTGATAGTATAACAACCTGGTAAATAGAGCTTGACCTTATTGTTTGTAGCAGATTGATCAAAGTGTAATCACATATCGATGTAACGATATGTTCATAGGATTAATCTGGCTTTCTACATTTAGGATTCAAAGCATCCTTGTGATAGACCCGTATGAGGGGCTCATAATTCCGCATGATCCACATGTTTAATATATCATATAAATAATTAATTCTATCACATAATACCACATAAAAAGAGAATTAAGTAGCAGAATTACCAATCTCCTCAGCTAGTCCTTTGCTTGCGGAGTGTCACGTCCCCATTTCACTTCTCTAAGTAAAATCGAGGAAAACGT
>JAPKLX010000117.1:357841-377857 GCA_026898415.1 Leonotis leonurus | reverse complement strand
GGTTATAACCATCATTACTACAAGTTAGTGAAGGTGGGTCGTGACAGCAGGGCTATTAATTACTAGTACTACAATACTAAAAAGGAAATCATAAACATTCTATAACGGTTTTGATATATTCAACAACAAATTAAAGATCAAAACAATAAATACGAATACCAAATGATTGAAATCTAGGATTGGATACTTTAGCTCCTATTTGATATCAAATTGATCATGCATTCTTACTTGGTTAGTAACACGAGAGGTTTCATAGCAAATTACTTTCGTTTTTATATACTAAGCCGTGATCTTCACTTTCGTATCAATCTCACACCTCTAGCAATTACTTAACTTCGTATACACACTTATTCAAATGTTTCTGATTAAAGAATAATGTTGATTAACCCCAATTCCACATGTAAAAGCAATTCATCAATCTACTTAAACATATATATTGAATTCAATGGTGATCAAGCACTAAATTCCGATCAAAATAAGTTAATCAACTAGCATGAATCAATCAAACATCAAACAGGAGCATTAACATCCAACCCTAGTAAGAATCTAGCCAAGTATAATATACATGGTAGAATTGCAAAAGGAAACCATCAAAAGAAAGCTTAATAGATGAAACGTAAGAATCTTAAGTCGGAATCCACTTCAATTGGTTGGAATTCACTAAAATCTACCTAAGAAAAAAAGTAAAAAAAAGGTGTTTTAGAGTCTAATCTTGAGTTACATAGGTTGGGGGTCTAAAAATGACGCCCAAAGGAGTTTTAAAACCCGCTCATAACTTCCAGCCAGCGGCCACTGGAGAGCCAGCGGTTGCTGGCCTTGCCTTTCTGACGCACGGCTCCTGCAGGGCCAGCGGTCGCTGGGCTCTGGCCTCTGAAATCTTCTGTAGGTACACCCCAGTGGGCGTTGGGGTTCTAGCGGCCGCTGGGCCCTTCTTTGCTCCTTCGACTTAGTTTTTCTTCATGTGTAATCTTTGATCCTTCCCGCTCCGCTCAGTTTTGCATGGGCGATGCACAAGGCAACACTTTCGACTTTATTTTTCCCTCATTATCACATCCTACATCCAAAGCACGAAAACACACGACCGGCATAAAAATGAACTAGAAAATACGAAAATGAACAATCTAATACTCTAGACATGACAACACGAAGACCATAATCGAAACAAAAACATACTAAACAACTCCCCCACACTTAATCATTTGCTTGTCCTCAAGCAAAATCCAATCACAATGTATCAATTCGTATTAATAGTCAACATGTAAGCTCGACCACCATTCATACCTTCACACCAAGACATAGATTATATTCAATTCCTAATTGAATTTGGTCACTCAATCAAGATGTAGTGTTTCCCGTTACTAAGTCCATCGATATGCACATGACCATGGTATACTCACAATCTCACATCTCCCTACTATCCACACATCCAGTTCCCCTAAACTTACAGTAAAACAAGCAAGTCCACATAAGGGTGTAATCATCGGATCTAAACATCAATGGATCACATTGAGTGCCCCGGTGTGGTTTCCCATACTCATTATCTATGATAAGCGGAGTAGAACCCACGAACTCGACTCGTCTCCTTCTAGCGTTTATTATTCTTTTTTTGAAGAGTTAAAACTCTTTATTTTCACTTTCTTTTTTTTATTCAAGGGAACCGAAAGACTTTAGAGAGTAGTCGCTCATAATCCAAATCATGATCACTACACACACCAACTAGCAAAGCAACATTCCCACGTAACATCTCAACCATACAACCTAGCCCAATCAAGAACCTAATCTAAGCTAAGTCTACCACCATTCATGTCACATACACGGCTCACATATCAACAGTCAACATTTATCAACACGAAATGATCGAATAAGAAAGTAAACATACAAATCATTAAGATGGGGACACACATAGACTAAAAACAAAAACATAATCAAAAGTACTAACACATGCAAGAAATTAAACATAAACCCCCCCACACTTAAATCCTACTACTCCCTCGTGGTAGGAATTAAAGAAGAAGGGTAATGAGGACTTCCCTAATAACAAAGAGCCGACAACAAGCCCAAAAGTTTGGTGATTCCTAGAATTGGTACATGCATACAAGGATAAAACAAACAAGTATAAAACAGAAACAAATAAAGAAATAAAAATGAAAACATAAAAGAAAAAGAAAGGAAAGAAAACTAATACGCCGAAGGATACTATGGATCCTAATAGTCGGATGTAGGGGGAGGTTGAGGATGGAGTCCCGTTCATCGTGCCCATTGCTCCTCAAGAGAGGTAACACGGGTGTCGACCTACTGGAGCCGAGTATCCATCGAGTGGAGGACTTGCAACTGAGTATCCAACCTTGCAAAGAGGTCATTTTGGAATCTTTGGAAGTCATCCCTCACGAAGTAGCCAGATTCGTATTCGCTACTGGAGCCGCTAGCGAAGCCTCCTTGCTCGTAGGCACCTTGGTACCCTCCTAGGAACCCGCCAGACTGGTCAGCCTCGTAGGCTCTCTCCTCCATCTCGGCATCTGTACCGGTGGGAGCCTCATAAGTAGATGGTGTAGTCTCAGCGGATGGCCTAGCTTCTCCAGCTCGCTCGAGTGCCGCCTCATGCTCTAGAAAGTGGCACACACACTCTCTTTGTTCGTAGATGATTAACCCTTACCTTTTGGGCTGAAAAGGGATGTTGGGCGAGGCTTAGGTGGCTACATCACGAGTAAAAAGGGAGTTGCCTAAATGATGCGTTTGGTTGGTATGAGTAAAACCTCATTCTTACGCTCGCCCTTAACCAATGACATGTGTATGCAACGAGAATCTTTGCACCGATGACCAAGGAGTTGATCAAGGCGTAACAAGTTGAATCTTAAGCCAAGTATCTTTTTTTCCTTTTTACTTTTCTTTTGTTTTATCTTTGGTCTTGGTTACTTCCCTGTCCGAGGCAAGTCCCCCTATAAACATATGTAAATTGTGACAGAGAGAAAGAGTACACCAACTCCCTGTGGGATTGACTCTATACTTACCACTAGTGGAACCTAGTGTAAAGGATAGAAACACTTAGAACTTTATCTTGACTAGGTGATGACGACTAAGCCCCATCAGATTGGCGTCATTGTCGGGGAGTTGCGATTCTAGTATTTTCTCTCTCACCTAGATTATAATATTTTCCTTTATTTTGTATGTTCAATTCTAGCCTTGTTGGTGACCAAGAGAGCTGCATAATGGAAGGTTGTGGCAAGCCGCTTGGGCAAGTCCATGGCCCAACTCAATGGCGGAAGTCAATGGACAATGGTATCTTTTTATTTTGTTTTATGGCAGTATTAACCATTCTAGCACTTTGTCTTGAGCAAAGTATGTGAATGTGGAGGGTCGCCCTTATTTTTGTTTGCTTTGATGTGCCTTTTGAGGGGACTTTTTCTTTCTCGAAGGGGTGTTTGGTTCACGTGTGTAGACTTGACCAAGGCGATTGGCACTAGAGTCAAAACTGAGGCAAAAATGATCTAGAGGTTGCGAAAGGCAGTAGGTGCACATACTATCTTACCCGCCCACCCATCCAAACCAGAGTCTTGACTATGCGGGAGAGGCAACCACCCAGCTTGCATTCCTTGCCTAAGCCTGAGAGGTTTCCTGCTTGAGTCTTTCTATGTTTGTCCTCCCTTTATTTTTTTTTCTTGTCTGTTGCTCGGGGACCTTAATCAGTCTAACACATTGTCTTGAGCAAAGTGTGTGAATGGGAGCAGCCCCCGCTCTTCATTTTTCTTATTTGTTTGTGTCTTGTGTCTGTGAGTCTTGCCAGCATGTTGTATGCAGAGTCTTGAGCATGATAGATAATAAGGAGTTTTGAGTATGTCTTGAGCACGTTCTAGGACAGTAGAGTATGACAGAACAACAGTCTAGTGAGCATGAACCTTGTGAGATTTGAGCCTAAAATGTTATATGCCTCTATTTAGCATGTTTTTTTTCCTCTGTATAAAGATGTTTGACTCAGTTTGTGCTAGAACTTACATGTCCTCTTGGTCAAGACCTAGCAGCCCTGGTCGAGAACTCTAGATGACTTAGGCACTTTTTTTTGTTAAAAGCCCAGAGCCAAAAACGTATACCAAGACATATTTATATCTCTTACTACCCATTTTGAGCTTTATTTGATTATTCTTTCTGCCTCACGCATATATATATAACCCCGAGAAATAACCTACCCTTGGTCGGGTGAACGTAGGACGAAAAGAAAAAGAAGGCAAGGTGTAATACCCTCAAAATTTTAATTAGTACTTAATTGCTAATTTGAGAATTAATGAGGCTTTGCATCCTTAAGAAATAAAAATAAGAAAATTTAAAACTAAAGTATTTAATTGTGATTAGTGAAGATAAGTAACCTAAGTGTTACTTAAGCATGATTTAAGAGTTGTTAGTATCATGTAGAGATGATTATAAACAAACTTCTCAAATTTTCTAGAATATTGTACAAGTGGTGAATAATCATCTATTTAAATTAAATCAAAATAAAATTTATTATGGTTTAGATAAATATCACCAATTTACTATTCAAGATAGACATAAAAACAAAAATCATCTTCTTCTTCCTCCTTCTAATTTTCGAAAACTATACCCCCTTCATACCATAAAATTTTTCTCCTCCCAAGCTCCATAAAGTGATTCCAAGTTATCTCAAGTATAAAGACTAGTGAATTAAGGGTAAATAGCTATTCCCTTTCATATTTATATGTTTTATTTTGGTGAAGCATGATTTTAAAGCATGATGATGGAGAGTTTAAATTTGAAGTATTAGTTGTTATTTCATGATTAAAGCATGTTTAAGGTGGAAAGCATGTAGGAAGAGGAAGAATATGTATGAATAAGATGACATAGATGAAGATATGGCTTAGGGTTTGAATTTAAATTAAGTTAATACTTGATATTCTATGCTTAAATTAAGTTGATATTCATGTAATTGAGCATGTTTAAACATAAGCTTAGAAAGAAATTTGATGAAAAATCCAAGTATAAATTTTTGGAAATTTTCGAAAATTTATAAAATAAATAGCTATGAGATTTTGATTTTATTTGTTTAAATTGGTATCATATTTGAGCTTATGGGTATGATTAATGACTAGATTAATTTATTTAGAATTTTCCAAGCATTGGAAATGAATTTTAAAAAAAACAATTTAGTTAGTTATGGAGTTTCTAAGTTTAAGTGCATGTTGATGCTATTTGAACTAAGTAATGATCCATTAGAGTTCATTGAGCTATATTAAGCATAGTTGAATTAAGAAATTAAAGATAGAGTCACTCTTACCTTAAGATTTTAAATCTTCATGGAGAAGGGCATGATTGAAAAATTTATATAGAGATTATATTTGTTTGGTTTGATGAAGTAGTTAAGATAAAGGATGAATATGGTGGCTAATGTGAATTTATAAGATTGTATTAGCCAAGTATATAAGAGTTAGAAATTGTTAGCTTAGTAGGTAAAGAAGTGAAGTAATGACATAGATAAGATAAGTAATGAATGAGATGTTAGAATAGAAGGATGCAATAGCCGAAGAAATTATAATCATATAAATTGATAATCAAGTAAATTATAAGAAGAAGAATGAGATTATGAAAGTATGATTTCATAGAAAAGAGTATGATTTCTTATCCTTAAATGTTTTAATTAATGTAAGGTCCAATTGAAAAAGAGATAGAAGCAAAGAAAGAAAGAAACGAAGCCTCGGGATAAATAGATCAATCTATCCAGGTGGGCTTTCTAACCAAAGATATGCACGTGCTAAAGAATTATTTATGCTTTGAGATGTTTATTATGTTTATAGATGTTGACTTGCCTGTTTTTGAGCATGTTGCATGTACCTATCTACAACAGAATTACGATATCGGCCCTATGCCGGACGAGCTGCCGGTAAGGGTTTGTGTGCACATTAGACCGTGAGCCGGTGAGCGTACTGGCCGCTCAGAGTGTTTGAGAGGGAGGCCTACCTCTCAACACTAGAAAGTAGATATGGTATTACAGATTTAAGATCTATGTCTGCAGACACATTTGATGCATGTTCATTTCTTTATTGTTTTCAGAAAGAGAAGATATATGTTTTAAGAAGTGTATGCAGGTTATTTTATTAAAAACCCTGTATATGCTAAAGTTGGCAAGTCAATTATATAGCTCTAAGAGTAAGTTTTAAATGTTTTGGCATGTGTCCACTGAGTGCTTTATGTACTCACGCCCTGCATGTGTTTCTAAACGTGCAGGTTGAGCTGTGAGATGGCGTGGAGCTGAACACTGTAGTTTATTTTGGATATGTAAATATTGAGTGAGATTATGGTCATCTTGTTAAACTTTTTTGGACATATTTTGTAAGCCCCGAGTTATATGTCGTCATACATATAGCTCAACCACTCTTTCCGTTGTGAAACTCAGTTTCTTCCTTGTTGTAAACTTGAATGTTTGGTATTACCATATTTGGTTAGCTTTTGATATCCATGTTGAAATTTTCTTGGTGAATCATCATGCTAAATTCTTTTTCTTGGTTGTTGGAGATTCACCTTTGATAGATTGAAATCTGAGTTCATAAATTGCGCAAGTTTTGCTTTTGCTAGAAACAGGGCAGCAGGTTGAAACCCCTTTTCCGTGAGTTTCATCTGTCCGAATTCACTAAAATTTGGTACCATTTTAAAGATCTTTTCAATACATTTCCAACGGTTCCTTCGGATCTTAATTCGGAGATCGGACGAGTAAGTTATGAGTCTTTAAAGTTGAAGAGTCCAACCTGCCCTGAATTCCAGCGAAAGTTATTTAAAATTTATCCTTGAGATAAATCTTCATTTCCAAGAGTTTCCTAAGTTAATCGAGTCATGGTCTAATTACTTAACTAAGAAAGGGTTAAGAAATTGGGCTGTGACTCAAGGAGAAGGGTAAGGGTTACCTCCCAACAAGTGCTACGTTTAACGTCTAAGCTAGACGATACCTCAATTTCAATTCGGCTCAAGCAGGATCACTTGTATCACTCGGCAAGTGCCCGTGTGCAAGTACTTCTTGAGGCGATGTCCATTCACCACAAATGTCGAGCCATTCTCCTTAAAGAGCTCAAATGTGCCATTTGGGTTGCACTTTTGGATCGTAAAGGGCCCCGTCCACTTTGACTTGAGTTTACCTGGGAACAAACAAAGTCGTGAACTGAAAAGTAGTACCTCGTCCCCAGGTGTGAACTCCTTCTGCTTGATCGAGCTGTCATGAAACTTTTTTGCTCTCTGTTTGTAAATCCGAGAATTCCCATAAGCCTCATTCCTCCATTCATTGAGCTCAAGTAGATGGTAAGCTCGTGAGACTACGGCGTCCTTGAACTCAAGATTGATCTTCCTTGTCGCCCAAAGTGCCTTATGCTCCAACTCCACCGGTAGATGGCATGATTTTCCAAACAAGAGCTGGTATGGTGACATGCCTATCAGAGTCTTGTATGCAGTGCGATATGCCCATAGTGCACCATCCAAATGCTTAGTCCAATATTTGCGTGTGGTGATCGTCTAAGCAGTGCCCATTAGCTTGAGGGTTATATGGTGTCGTAACCTTGTGTCGTACACTATACTTAACTAGAATTTCCAAGCCACTTGTTGTTGAAGTGCGTCCCCCCATCGCTAAGCAGTGCTCTTGGTACGCTGAACCGAGTGAAAATATTCATGTTGATAAACTTGATATTCACCTTGGAATCATTGGAGGTGGTAGCAGTGGCCTCAAACTATCTAGAGATGTACTCGGCGGCGAGGAGGATGTAAGTGTATCCACTAGAAGGGGGAAAAGGACCCATGAAGTCGATCCCCCACACGTCAAATAACTCCACCTCAAATATGCTCGTCTGAGGCATATCGTCTCTCTTAGTGATATTACCTGTCCTTTGGCATCGATCGTATGCCTTCACGAACTCGTGGCAATCCCTGTGAACTGTGGGCCAGTAAAAACCACATTGGGCAATTTTTACTACTGTGCGATTAGCTGCAAAATGGCCACCACTCAGACCGCTGTGGCATTCCTCAATAATCTGAGGCCACTGTGACTGATGTACAAAGGTGCGGGTGATCCGGTTGTGCATCTCTTATATAAGTACGGATCCTCCCAATAGTAGAACTTGACATCGCGTGCGAATCGCTTTTGTTGCTGATAACTGAAAGTGGGTGGCATAACTTTGACCACCAAGTAATTGACAATGTCTGCAAACCAGGGTAGGTCGTCAGTAGCTGCAAGTACGTGCTCGTCTGGGAAGTTCTCATTGATGCAGATGCGAGAATCTTCCCCCTCAACCAGCTACTCTAGTCGAGAAAGGTGGTCAGTCACCATATTCTCACAACATCGTCAGTCACAGATCTCCATATCAAACTCTTGCAGAAGTAGTATCCATCGAATCAATCTTGGCTTTGAGTCCTTCTTGGCAACCAAATATCTGATAGCTGCATGGTCAGAGTAAACTATGGATTTGGTGCCTACCAAATACGGCCTGAACTTGACATAGGCATAGACAATAGCTAGCAGTTCCTTCTCTGTAGTGGTGTAATTCAGCTGAGCCGAATCCAATGTCTTGCTGGCATAGTAGATGACACAGAAAATCTTATCCTTTTTCTATCCCAAGACTACACCAACTGCCCAATCACTAGCATGACACATGAGCACGAATGGCTCGCTCCAATTCGGTGAGATCAAGACTGGTGTCGATATTAGGGCCTTCTTGAGCGTCTCGAAGGATGTGAGGCACTCATCAGTGAAGTTGAATTTGATGTCTCTCTCGAGGAATGCACAGAGTGGCTTCGTGATCTTGGACAAATCCTTGATAAACCTGCGATAGAAACCTGCATGCCCAAGAAAACTACGAACAGACTTGACATTTGTAGGGGGTGGCAACTTTTCAATAGCCATGATCTTGGCTCTATCGACCTACAAACCTGCACCTGAAACTTTGTGCCCAAGTACAATCCCCTCCCGATCCATAAAGTGAAAGTTTTCCCAATTCAAAACAATGTTAGTATCTTGGCAACGTTGTAATACGTGGGAGAGATTGCCGATGCATGAATCAAAAGATGCTCCAAAAACTGAAAAATCATCCATGAAGACCTCCACAATGTTCTCGATCAAACCATGGAAAATCGCCATCATGCACCACTGAAAAGTAGCCAGGGCATTGCATAAGCCGAAAGACGTACGGAAGAATGCGAAGATGTCGTACGGACATGTGAAGGCAGTTTTGTGCTGATCTTCTGGAGCAATAATAATCTGATTATAACCTGAATAACCATGAAGAAAATAGTAGTAATCATATCCAGCTAAACGATCAAGCATCTAAACAATAAAAGGAAGAGGAAAATGATCTTTCCTGGGAGCGGCATTCAATGCGCGATAGTCGATGCAGACTCGCCATCCTGTGACCAAACGTGTTGCAATGAGCTAGTCCCTCTCATCCTTGACTACGGTCATGCCTCCTTTCTTTGAGACAACCTGTGTCGGAATGACCCACTCGCTGTCTGTTATGACGTAGATCATCCATGCATCCAACCATTTAAGCACCTCCTTCCTCATTACCTCTTGCATTGCTGGATTCAAACGGCGCTGTGACTGCACCATAGGCTTGTAGTCACTCTCCATCAAGATAAGGTGCATTGACTTATCCCTTTGATGTCGGATATAGACCACCCTATAGCAGATTTGTACTGCCTAAGAACTCGTAGAAGCTTGTCGAGCTCGGCTTCAGAAAGTGCGGAAGAGACTATGACTGGAAATGTGTCATCCTCCACCAAAAATGCATACATAAGATGATCCGGTGACGACTTCAACTCTGCTTTCGGTGTAGCTACAGGTGTTGGAGCAGATGTTGGCTTCTCTGCTGGCTTAGCTCCTCCCTCGACTGGTACATTGATATCCAAATAAGAAACTGACTTGTGCGGCTGCTTTTCATTAGCTAGTAGCATCGCCAAGTAATCCACGATCTCATCACTGGAGCCCTTAAGGTCATTGATGATGGTAGAATTCAGGAGACAACTCTCCAATGGATCTCTGCTAACTTCTGTGCTCGTCTTCCCCATGCAAAGCTAAATAACATTAACCTACTCAAAATCGGCTTGCTCTGAATCGTTGGGCCTATTCATAATATCATAGGTAGACAAATTAAGTTGCTCGTCATTCACTCTAAATGTCAGATCGCCATCCTGCATATCTATCAAAGCACGGGCTGTAGCTAGTAATGGTCTCCCCAAGATTAGCGGAGTCAACTTGTCCTCCGAAATGTCGAGCACCAATAAATCAGCTAGAAAGATAAACTTCCCCACCTTGACTAGTACATCCTCCACGATCCCCCTCGGATATGTAACTGATCGGTTAGCCATCTGAAGAGCAAGATACTCGTCTTGATAACTCTGATCGCCAGGCGATTGAAAATGCGTAGGGGCATCAGATTGATGCTCGCCCCTAGATCACATAGAGCTCATTTGTCCTCCAATATCGTAAGCAATGGTGAAGCTCCCTGGATCCTCTTGCTAGACGCTTTGGGAATGGAGCTGTAGGTGCTATCGATCTGGTAACCTCCTCAGTCACTTTAGGTGACTGGGACTACGCATCAGTTAAGGCATCGGTCACTTCAGGTGATGAATGCTGCGCGTCAGGAGATACTGTCTGGTGTTCCTCTGGTATGGTAGACGTCAATTGCTTCTTAGCATAAGAATTATAAAATTTTCCGCCTCGAAGCTGTATAGCATGACACTAATCCTTCGGGTTGATCTCTGTGTTGCTTGGAAATTGTCCTGGCTTGTGCTGCACTGCATCCTTGTTCGCCATTTGTCTGACTTGAGTCTCCACCATCTTCAACTGTTTTCCCATAGCTGCTACAGTGTTCTCCAAGGTGGAGATCCGATTTCCTGTCTGACTAATAAAATTATTCTGCTGTAGCATCATCTACTGCATCATGTCCTCCAACGATGGCTTCTTCGGCTCCTGAATGACTCCAATCTGAACTGCAAGTCCTGGTGGAGGCTGCAAAGCATTATTCGGGTTGATGTAGGAGAAGTTTGGATGGTTCCTGTTGTTTGGATGGTATGCCTGATTCCCTCCTCGAAATCTGTTCAGTCTGTGGGCCTGATAGTTTTGAGACAAAAAATTCTGCTGATGAACATAGCTAAGATCCTCTACCTCGCTCGGCTCCTCGACTGAATGAAACTGCATCTTCCCTTTCTTCTTGTTCTCAAATTCTCTTTTTAGAAGAGCGACTTGCTCCATCAAATTTTCATACTTGAAATCCACGTCTGCAGATGCAACTTTTCCGATCGGTTGTTGCTCCATCGGCCACTGATAGTTGTTTGAGGCCATCTCCTCAATGATTCTGATCGCCTCTGTGACTGTCCTGTTCAATAAACAACCGCCTGCTGATACGTCGAAGATGCTCTTGGTGTTCAGCGTTAGTCCACTGTAGAATTGAGTTATCTGCTGCTCCATAGAGAATCCATGCTGCGGGCATTTCCGTAGAAGTCCTCTGAATCTCTCCCACGCCTCGAATAGTGATTCATCTCCAAGCTGAGAAAAATGGGAGATGTCTACTATGATCTTCTGTGTCTTTGCTGGTGGGAAGTATTTTGCGAGAAATTTCTCGCACAAAAATTCACATGAATTAATCGTTTTTCGGTCCAAAGTCTTGAACCACTCTTTCGCCTGGTTGCGTAGCGAGAATCCAAATATCATTATCCTAATAGTGTTAGGGGGAACTCCATTCTGCTTGGTGGTGTCGCAGATGTCGAGAAAAGTCTCCAAATGGGGATTTGGATCCTCTGTGACTCATCCACCAAACTGATCGGCCTGCACCACGCTGATGAGGGTCGGCTTGAGCTCAATATTGTTTGCATTGATTCTCGGTCCCCATCCTCCTCCTTGGAACTGCTCTGTCTGAGGCCGGTACATGTGGTTGAGTGGCTTCCGTCGTGTTGTATATTTTCGGGCCATAGTTTCCTAAAATTGATGCTAAAGGAACTCCATGTGAGCTCGCATCTCCGCCATCTCATCTTTCGGTCCCAAATCAATGGTTTGATCCCCCATTGCTTGATTTCTCCTTTCTTGTCTCTCCATTTTGTGCGTTTTCTCAATCTCCAAGTCAAGTGGGATAATTTCTGCTTGCTTGGATCTCGTAATCATGCACTCTGCAAAAAAGAGAGAAAAAGAAACCAATAAAAAAATAATTAAAATAAAATAAAATGAACTAAAATAAGCGCCTAAATTAATAATAAAATATAAGAAAAATTAACAGTGTACAAATCCCCGACAACGGCGCCAAAATTTGATCGCACTATTTTAAACACAAAAATAGGTGTAATATAGAGCAAGCAGAGTATCGTATCCATAGGGACTGATAAACGAATACACACCGATTAATTCGCACAAATACTCAACTATTATCTAGGCAAATAATACTTGGGATGATGATAAAATAATATGAAAATAACTGATAATATGCAAACTAAAATACAAATAACAAATTAATAAAAGAGGACTCCAGTGGTAATGTATAGACACTAAATCAATCAATGGATTCAACAATTAAATCTAATCACCAAATTTTAATCCTAATGCATGTGAAGGTTCGCATAAATAACCACATACTCCCGGATAGGGTAGTCTATGATAGTGGGCTAATTTAATTCCTATCTCTGCTAGGTTTCAATAGAATTAAATAAACTACAAAAAGCACACAAAGAATATCCTCCTACCGTTCTCCTATCTCCGCTAGGTCTCAAAGGGAAACATGTATTGTGATCTATGGGATCCGCTATGAATTCAATTCCGGATAAGACATCAAAATCATAACTTGCATGCAATAATAATGGCCAGTTATCAAAATATGAGAATCAAAATCATAAATCACAAACAAGCATAAGAGGGAAAAATAAGAATTAATATTACGAATCCATCAAAAGAAATAGGTCATTACAAAACCCTACAAAAAGTCTAGCCACTCATAATAAACAACATTGAATATAAATATAAATAAAATAACATAAACCCCTGTTGCAGAATTTGCGACGTCGGGTGGTTAATCCTCGATCACGAACTCTTTCCAAGAATTTAGATCAAAACTCCAAAAATTGCATAAAACAATGGTAGTTATGAACACAAGATGTAAAAAAAATGTATAGAAGTCTAAAGGTGGGAAAAAGTCTGTATGGTTAAGAATGAACACCCCTTATATAGTCTTAGGGCGCAATACAATGAAACATGGAAAGAAAGTAGAAAAATATGGCAAAAATAACTCTCGCACGGGACATCGGCGACCCTAGCCTGGGTTGCTGAAAATAACTCTTGAGATTGGCGATCGCCGATCAGGTCGCTGCGGGACTCCAGCAAGTTCGGCGATCCGCCGAAGTTCGTGCATGAGATTGGTGATCGCCGAAGTTCATGCTTGAGATAGGCGATATCAGCCTGGGTCGCCGATCTTGCTGCCTTCTCCTTCGGGCTTGGTTTTTCGTGCCTCGTGCCCTCATGCCTCATCTCGTGGCCTATTCTTTGTCTCAGCACACATCTCTTCTCCTTGGCTACGTCTCTCGGCTCCCAATACGACCATAAACCGCCAAAACCTAGAGAAAAACACAAAGAAACAACAAAACGTAAAACCAATATAAAACAACCTAAATAATGAAATCAAATACAAAACAACCAAATCAAAAAATAAAAGTGGACAAATGTATCATTAAAATCATGCAAAATGAGTGTTTATGAGTTCCTCAGTTGTGATCTTTGCTTTGAAAGCTACCTCTTTTTCTTTCTTGGAGCTGCTTTCTCTCTTCTTGCTAGATGAGTGATCTGATCCATGAATTCTCTTTATATCACATTCATGACCAGCTAGATGATCAAATAGTGCTTCAGTAGTGAGAATGTTGAAATCCACTCTTAGTGGTTGCATAGCTGCATAGAATTCCCAGCTTGGCGGTAGTGCTCTGATAACTTTGAGATTCTTCTCTCTTTGGGTATACTTATCTTTCTTAAAAGCAGATACCTCCAGTAGAATTTCAATGCACCTGGTCTTCATCTGATCAATGGATTCTCCAGGTCGCATCACGAATTCATCAAATTTGTTGCAAGACATCGAAAGATTATTTTCGATCATTGCTTCTGATCCTAGGCTGAATTCATGCAGTGCTTCCCGCATTTCTTTAGTTGAATCTAAATCTTGAATTTTCGCAATGTTGGGAACCCTTCACGAAATTTAGTTTTGATGATGTTCTTTCAAAAACACACGTAGAATTATTTCTGTTTGATAGGCTCAACCTGTTCTACATGTAACAAATCACTATTTTATAAAGTGAATCTGATAGAGAACAAGTCCATAGACCAGGTTAGATGATGACTTAGAATGTAAAGAATTATATCTTATAGAAGTCATCTGGTTAGTTGTTCGAAGAGCCAGATCAGCAGGAGCCTACAAGCAACAAATGATCTGATCAATGGCCACTCAATCTGGTGATGAAGAAATCATTCACAGAAGTTGCAGCCATGCTTTGCAACTGTTTGGAGCAAATTGATGTTGACCAGATTGATGATAATCTGGTTACCAGATCATGCAATATGGAGTGAGCAAGCCCAGGACCAGATCAAGCTAGTCATCTAACATTCGAATAAATTGTCTAGATGAACTTAGATGAATCCCAATCAGATTGCCACATCAGCAAGATCTCTCGAAGATGGAAAGCTTGAAGAGGGAAACAAAATCAATCATCATCTGCTTTCCATATATGAAGGATTCGGTCAACCTTTCTCATAATGCAAAGAGAAGACTTTAGGGGATTCATATCCTTTGATTGGCAATCATCATTTATTACAAGCCAATCAAAGCCAACGGTTAGAATTTCAAAATTCCACACCTATAAAATCATGGAACCAAGTCTGGAAGAAACTTGCGCATACACGAAGCATACTCACGATCAAACAAGTTGTTACTCTGCTCAAAAATCAACTCACTCATCGAACATTCATTGAGGAGATTTCTACATTCCAGATCGAGCTCTAAGCCGTTCGTGATCGAAATCACACCACTCGATTCAAGTCTGTCTTATCGAGAAGAAGAAGGAGGATATCCTTGCTAGCTAGTAGTTTTCTAGTGGATTAACATGAAGGTATTCTGTAGCAGTTATTACTACAAGTTGTAAAGGGACACGACCTTTATTCGTGCATAAGTTTCAATCTGGTTGTGATTGGAATTTGTGGCTCGTTCTCAGCGAGTATAAAGTAGAAAGTATCCTAGTAGTGGATATCTAATCCGGTTTGGATTGGACCGTGGACGTAGGGGGTTTCCCAAACCATGTAAAAAAAACTGTGTTATTTACTTTATGCATCATTACTTTCAATTGTTTTATTCACTAACCAGCACGATCATTCAATCTGAATTCTTAATCAATATGTTAATCTACTTGGTTAAGTTTTCTAATAAAGAGCACAAACTAAGTCCACCATATTCCGCACACAACGCTCTGTTTGATAACAAGATCACTTTTGTTATCTATTAAGTGTTTATCACGAGAGAGATTCTATTTGGACAGATTAAGTATCGATCTGGTTATCGATCTGATCAGTTAGACTTAAGCAATCCTTTCACGGAAAAGCTTTATCTCTCTAAGCAATTAGCCAAGTAAACTGAAAAGTTTGCATTTGGTGTATTCCCCCCATACACCAAACCTTGCTCTTTCGGGACCAACAAATGGTATCAAAGTCGTGGTTCAAAAGGCCATTGTTTCTGTTTCACAGGGTTGAAACCTGCGTGGTCAACTTGAAAAGATCTAGGAAAACCTTTTTCATTCACGTGCATACTATCTGCTATCATGGAATCTTCTGTTATTAGAGCATGCGAGGAATTCTCTATCCAAGGATATAGAGAATGGAGCTTCAGAATCAAAATGTGCTTAAAAGCTCATTACTGCCTGATGTGGAGAGTGAAAGAAGAAGGACCATTAGTTATCTATGAAGAGAAGACTCGTGGCATAGAAACTGGCGTAGTCAAAGAAAATATACTTAAAGATCCCAGAACATACACATCCGAAGAACGACGCCAAGCAAATCTGGATAACTTTGCCAAGGGAGTTATCTCCAGTACAATCAAAGGAGTCCATCTGGCCAAGATTCAAGATCTGAATACAGCCAAAGAGATGTGGGAAGTACTGCGTGAACTCAGCTTCAGCTCGGAGGCCATGATTGAGAACAAGCTATCATTAGCCTGCAACAAGTTCGATGAATTCAAGATGAGACCTGGAGAAATAATTGAACAAATGAAGAATATGTTCATTGAAGTCTTGCTTGAAGTATCTACTTTCAACAAGAACAAGTACACTTAAAGACAGAAAAATCTCAAGATACTCAGAGCACTACCACTAAGCTGGGAGATATATTCTGCAATGCAACCACTACGTGCTGATTTCAATGATCTCTCAGTTGAAGCACTATTTGATCATCTAGTTGTACATGAATGTGACATCAGAAGAATTCATGGACCAGGTCAAGCATCTAGCAAGAAGAACGAGAGTAGTTTCAAGAAGGAAAAAGAAATAGCCTTCAAAGCAAAGTGTGTAGCAGATGAACCAGTAGCACCTGCTGTACCAGAAGAAGGAGGTTATGACAAGCTGCTAAAGGAGTTTGCTATGATTGCCAAGAGAATGGACAAGATGGAAATCATATCAAGAAAATATCGCAGATTCTACAAAGAAAACAAAAGTAGATATAAAAAAATAGATATCAAGATCGATTTGATAGGAAAGGCGAGGTAAAAAGTAATGGTAAGACATCTAACTCAGTTGATTATACTTGTTACGGCTGTGGCAGAACAGGGCATTTCGAGACAGACTTCCCTGGCCTATCCAAAAGTCAGAGAGAAGAGTTAAGAGCCAAAAGAGATCGAATGTTAAACTCAACGCAAAGTTATGCTGGCTGAAGAAGACTTAAGCAGTTCGAGCCATCTATCAGATAGTTCATCAGAGAATGACGAAGCATTCTATGTGCATGACACATAAAAAGATTGGGATGAATGCTACAAGGGAATAGACAACGGTCTTGACCAGATCGAGGTAAATTCTTATATCTCTATGTCATCAAATAATCCTATCTATGACTCTGGTAATGAAGATGAAGCTAAAGTCTCATGGGAAGAGATAAATGAGATGTTCAAAAGCTATACGAGCATAAAGAAATTATTCTCTGAAGTCATTAAGGAGAATGACAAGCTGAATGAAACAGTAAAGATATTGATTGAGGCAAACACAAAGTTTTCTGCTCAAGTGAACGATCTGGAAGGAGAGATCAAGATTAAAGATGCAGAAATCTACTTACTCAACTTAAAGGTGAAGGATATGATCAACAAGAAAGAAGTAGTTGATGAAAAGTTGAAGAAGATCACAGAGAACATGAGTAAGATAAACAAAAGTCAAGAACGAGCTAGTATGATAATTGATATGCAGAGAAGAGGAACAACTGGATTATGTTATACTAGACAAGAAAGTGTAACCAAATTCGTGACTGAAAGGAAGAACATACCAGATCAAGTTAAAGATTTGAAGAACAAGAAGAATCAACCCCAGAAGATGATGATGAAAGAAGCATGAGACAAGAAGTACTATCAGATGAAAGGTCAACCTACTCACTATGTCAAAACTAATGGAAATGAAAAACAGAAGAAGACCAACATATCATCAACAAAGAAGAAGATCAACTGGGATAATAGTGAAAGGAACCATCCATCTGTCTACAAAGCAATCTCAAGAAGAAATGATGCAGGAAGACAGATTACCTGTTATATTTGTGTTCCTAACACTGAGTTAATTTGGGTTCCTAAGGGAACATTTCCTACTAACCAAGCACCCACTCATTGAAAGGGTAGCTAAATCTTCATAATTGCAGTATTCAAGAACTGCAAGAAGAAGTAAAGTAGCAAAGGAACAATCTGGATTATTGATAGTGGTTGTTCCAAGCATATGACATGTGACAAGAACGCTCTATTGGACTATGTGGAAAGAGAAGGACCACAAGTAACCTTTGGATGTAACTCAAAAGGGTACACTAGAGGATATGGTAATATTAAGATTGACAAGACCACCATCACTAATGTATCTTATGTGGAGGGTCTTAGTCATAATTTGTTTTCTGTTAGCCAAATTCTGTGGTAGTGGTAATCAGATTATTTTTGATGCTAACAATTATTATGTGAAGAACAAAGAAGGAGATGAAATTCTTCTTACCGGGAAACTACAAGACAGATTGTATATTGTGCAGTGGAAAAATCAGATCGAGACATGTCTAGTTACTAAGACAATCTCTGAGACAAGCTGGTTATGGCACAAACGACTTAGCCATCTGAATTTCAAATCTATCAACATGATTGCAAGAGAAAAGCTAGTCGAAGGGTTACCAGATCAAGTATATGACAAAGATCATATTTGTGAAGCATGCCAAGCTGGGAAGCAGACCAAGTCATCTTTTACCAGCAAAGCAACTCACTCATCTTCCAGGATTTTGGAGTTACTACATTTATACTTATTTGGCCCTGTCAAACCATTAAGTATCAATGGAAGAAAGTATGCTCTGGTTATCATTGATGATTACTCAAGATTCACTTGTGTCATATTTCTGTTCAAGAAGAAAGAAACTTTGGAAAAACTTCCAAATTTTCGCTACAAGATCACTAAGCAAAAAAGGAGACTACTATCATGACAATCAGATCAGATTGAGGGACAGAGTTTCTGAACTAGAAGATTGAGGCATATTGCAACCAGATGGGTATCACACACCAGACATCTGCTGCAAAAACACCTCAACAGAATGGAGTAGTTGAGAGACAAAACAGATCATTAAAAGAAGCATCTCACACCATGCTTAATGCAAACAGATTACCAAAGAAGTTTTGGGCAGAAGTCATCTACATGGCTTGTTACACACATAACAGATTGGTGATAACTCTCAGACATCAGAAGACACCATATGAGATCTGGAACAATAGAAAGCCCAAGATACAGTATTTTCGTACTTTTGGTTGTATGTGTTACGTTCATAACAATGAGAAATCTCTATTGAAAATCTTTGATAGCAAAGCTGACCCTGGAATATTTTTAGGATATTATGATGTTAGCAAAGCTTATATGGTTTACAATAGAAAAACTCATGTTGAGGAGGTAACACCTCATATTGTATTTGATGAGACTATTCTTGAATACAGGGAAATAGGTGATGAACAAGTTCACAACCAGATTGACAATAGAAAATCAGGAGAGATATTACTTGAAGATATTCTGATCTAGAACTCAATAGAAGGGGATGCGATCGATGTTCTACCTGTAGCTGAGACCAGCACACAACAAGGGGGAATAGCTCACATTGATCAGGATCAAAACAGATCAACTCCAGGAAACAGTGAACTTATTAGAACAGATGATAGAGAATATGCTCAGAGTCAACCTGAAGAATCCAGAGAGGTCAACAACAACCAGGGTGTAAACCAAGAGATAGAAGAGGAAAACCCTTTCCAAGCAACTTCAGCAGCACACCTTGAGTTTGAGGAACCATCAGAAGAACCAGAACTTGAGATATTAGAAGAAGAGATGTTCAGTCGAAGAAAGTGGATATAAGATCATCATCCACCAGAACAGATTGTTGGGAACCCATCAGATCGTGTGAAGAGCATAAGAATGCATGGAGAGAGCACACTTCTAATTTGTTGCCTATCTCATGTTGAACCATCTGATGCATATGAAGCCTTACGAGATGCAGATTAGGCTATTGCTATGAAAGAAGGACTCAATAAATATAAAAGAAATAAAGTTTGGTATCTTGTAGATCAACCAAGACACCCGGGTGTTATAGGTGTTAAATGGGTATTCAAGAACAAACGAGATGAGAATGATCAAGTTGTCAGAAACAAAGCCAGATTAGTTGTTAAAGGATACAGTCTGAAAGTGTATCACCTACTCTAAATAGTTGTTGCGGAAGCTAAAGTGAACACAAGAGATAATTTTATGTAGGCTGTGTTAATGAACAACCTACACGGCAGC
>JAPKLX010000117.1:333487-357831 GCA_026898415.1 Leonotis leonurus | reverse complement strand
CACATGTTAGGTTCAACAAAAATAACAACAGAATAAGATACCTAACACAGTCAACAAGAAGGCATTGATTTTGATGAGACATTCGCACCAGTTGCTAGATTGGAAGCAATCAGATTATTCTTGGCATATGCAGCGTACAAAAGATTCAAAGTGTACCAGATGGATGTCAAGAGTGCTTTTTTAAATGGTATTTAGAAGGGATATTACTTGAAGATATTTTGATCTGGTACTCAACAGAAGGGGATCAGATCGATGTTCAACCTGTAGCTGAGACCAGCACACAGCAAGGGGGAATAACTCACATTGATCAGGATCAAAACAGAACAACCCCAGGAGACAATGAACTTATTAGAACAGATGATAGAGAATCTGCTCAGAATCAACCTAAAGAATCCAGAGAGGTCAATAACAAGCAGGATGTAAACCAAGAGATAGAAGAGGAAAACCCTTTCCAAGGAACTTCAACAGCACACCCTGAGTTTGAAGAACCAACAGAAGAACCAGAACTTGAGATATCAGAAGAAGAGATGTCCAATCGAAGAAAGTGGATACAACATCATCATCCACCAGAACAAATTTTTTAGAACCCATCAGATCGTGTGAAGACCAGAAGAATGCATAGAGAGAGCGCACTTCTAAGTTGTTACATATCTCATGTTGAACTATCTGATGCATATGAAGCATTACGAGATGCAGATTGGGTTATTGTTATGCAAGAAGAATTCAATGAGTTTAAAAGAAATCAAGTTTGGTATTTTGTAGATCGACCATGTTGGGAACCCCACAATATTTAGTTTTGATGATGTTCTTTCGAAACACACTTAGATTTAATTATGTTTGCTAGGTCTTGATCTGTTCTAAACTTTACCAGATCACTAATGTATAAAGTGAATCTGATAGAGAACATGATTTTAGAGAATAACTTAAATGTAAGGTATTAAAATCCTATAGAAGTTATTCTGTCCTTTTTACTTGCTCGTGGACCAGATCAACATCAGACTCAAGCAAGCAGATGATTTGACATATGGCCACTCGATCTGATTAAGTCCAGATTACTCACAGAGTTTTCTACCATGCTTTGGAGCATTTCTTTTAGGAACATATCGATAGTTTGACCAGATTGTCGTCAATCTATTCTGACCAGATCATTGTCTAAAGTGAGCCAGATGGTACCAGATCAACTTCAGTCATTTGACATTTTGTCCAGATGCACTTTAATGAATCCAAGCCTACTTGCCACATCAGCAGATCTCACGAAGATGGAAATGATATCTATTAAAGATCAAATTTGGAAGGAGAATCAATCAACTCATGAAAAAGGAAAGAAGCATCTATCAACGATCTGTTTTTCATACTTATTGAAGATTCGGTCAAAACTTTCCAAAGGCAAGAAGAGATAAATCAAGGATTCATATCTCTTGATTGGTAATCACTTTTACACCAAACCAATCAAGCCCAACGGTTAGAATTTCAAAATTCTGCACCTATAAAAGCTTGGAACCAAGACTGGAAGAGTACGGATACTATCATCAACGATCAACAAGCTGTTACTCTGCCCAGAAATCAACTCACTCAACAAAGTAATTACTCGAGAAGATTTCTACTCACCAGATTGTGTTCTAAGCCATTCATGATCGAAATTACACCAACTTGATTCAAGTCTCTCTTATCGAGAAGAAGGAAGGATAACTTCACTAGCTAGTAGTTTTCTAGTTGATTAACGTGAGGAGATCTAGTTACAGTTGTTTTTTGTAAGTTGTAAAGGGACACGACCCTTATTCCTGCATAAGTTTCAACCAGATTGTGCTTGAAACTTGTGGCTCATTCTCAGTGAGTATAAAGAAGAGAGTATCCTAGTAGTGGATATCTAATCCAGTTTGGATTGGACCGTGGACGTAGGGGGTTTCCCGAACCACGTAAAAACAACTGTGTTATTTACATTCTGCATTTTAAATTTCAGTTGTTTATCTGCTAATCTGCACAATCATTCAAACTACATTTCTTAATCAATCTGTTAATAATTCTGATTAAGTCTTTCAAAAGGTTTTCGAATCAAGTGCACCGACTAAGTCCACCATATTCCGCACACACAACGCTCTGTTAGAGATCAAGATCACTCTTGATATATGCTAAGTGTTTATCACAAGAGAGTATCTATCTGGACAGATCGAGATCGATTTGGTTTGTCAAAATTAAGCAATCTCCACTCAGAAAGCTAAACTCTCTAAGTAATTAGTCAAGTAAACTGAAAAATTTGCATTTGGTGTATTCCCCCCCCATACAACAAACCTTGCTCTTTCGGGACCAACAAGTGGTATCAGAGCAGTGGTTCATAGGACCATTGTTTCTGTTTCACAAGGTTGAAACCTGCGTGGTCAACTTGAATAGATCTAGGTAAACCCTTTTCATTCACTTGCATCCTATTTGTCATTATGGAATCTTTTGTTATTAGGGTTTGTGAAGAATTCTCCATCCAAGGATACAGAGAATGGAGTTTTAGAATACAGATGTGTCTAAAAGCTCATCACTGTCTGATGTGGAAAGTGATAGAGGAAGGACCATTAGTAATACAAGAAGAGAAGACTTGCATTACAGAAACTGGTGCAGTCAAAGAGATCGTGCTCAAAGATCCCAGAACATATGCATCTGAAGAACGACGTGAAGCAAATCTTGATGACTTTGCCAAAGGAATTATCTCTAGCACTGTTAAAGGAGTCCATCTGGCCAAAATTCAAGATCTGGATACAGCCAAAGAGATGTGGGAGGCATTGCGAGAACTCAGTATAGGTTCCGAGGCAATGATCGAGAACAAGTTGTCTCTGGCATGCAAAAAGTTCGATGAATTCAAGATGAAGCCTGGTGAAACCATTGAGCAAATAAAGAACAAAATCATCGAAGTGTTACTTCAGGTCTCTGCTTTCAACAAGAACAAGTACACACAAAGAGAGAATAATCTTAAAATTCTCAGAGCATTGCCACCAAGCTAGGAGATATATTCTGCAATGCAACCACTACGTGCTGATTTCAACGATCTATCCGTTGAAGCACTAGTTGATCATCTTGTTGTACACGAATGTGACATCAGAAGGATTCATGGACCAGATCATTCTTCAAGCAAGAAAAATGAGAACAGTTTGAAGAAAGAAAAAGAGATAACCTTCAAAGCGAAGTGCATAGCAGACGAATCAGTAGCACCTGCAGCACCAGAAGAAGAAGGCTATGACAAACTACTCAAGGAATTTGCCATGATTTCTAAAAGGATGGACAAAATGTAAGTCAGATCGAGAAAATATCGTAGATTCTACAAAGACAACAAGGGAAGATATCAGAAGAATAAAGAACCAGAACGATCTGATAACAAAGGAGATACAAAGAGTAATGATAAAACCTTTAACTCTATTGACTATACATACTATGGCTGTGGCAGAACAAGAAATAAGAGATATTATCAAATGAAAGGTTAACCTGCTCATTATGAAAAGACAAAGAGAGATCAGAAACAGAAGGTCTCTACCAGATCATCAAAGAAGAAGAAAATCAATTGGGATAATGTTGAGAGAAATCATCCATCTGTCTACAAAGCTATATCAAGAACAGATGATGCAGGAAGAAGGATTACTTGTTACATATGTGTTCCTAACACTAAGTTAATCTGGGTTCCTAAAGGAACATTTGCTACTAACCAAGCACCCACTAGTTGAAAAGGTAGCTAAAACTTCATAATTGCATGATCGAAGAACTGCAAGAAGAAGTAAAGTAGCAAAGGGAACAATCTGGATTATTGATAGTGGATGTTCAAAGTATATGACATGTGACAAGAACGCTCTATCAGATTATGTGAAAAGAGAAGGACCACAGGTAACCTTGGGATGTTACTCAAAAGGGTACACCAGAGGATATGGTAATATTAAGATTGGAAAGTCCACCATCACTAATGTATCTTATGTTGAGGGTCTTAGTCATAATCTGTTTTCTGTTAGCCAATTCTGTGCAAATGGAAATCAGATTGTTTTTTATGCTAATAATTGTTTTGTGAAAAATAAGGAAGAAGATGAAATTCTTCTTATCGGGAAATTACAAGACAGATTGTACATTGTAGAATGGACAAACCAGATCGAGACTTGTCTAGTTATTAAGACAATCTCTGAGACAAGCTGGTTATGGCACAAGCGACTTAACCATCTCAATTTTAAGTCAATCAATAAGATTTCAAGAGATAAGCTAGTCGAAGGATTACCAGAGAAAGTGTATGACAAAGATCATATTTGTGAAGCATGCCAAGCTGGGAAGCAGACCAGATCATCATTCTCCAGCAAAGTAGCTCAGTCATCCTCCAGAATCTTGGAGTTACTTCATTTAGATTTATTTGGCCAAGTTAAGCCATTAAGTATAAATGGAAGGAAGTACACTCTGGTCATTATAGATGATTACTCAAGATTCACTTGGGTCATCTTTCTGTTCAAGAAGGAAACATTAGAGAAGCTACCAAATTTTCTCAACAAGATCTCTAAGCAAAAGGAAACCTCTGTTGTAACAATCAGTACAGATCGTGGAACATAATTTCTAAACCAAAAAATTGAGGAATATTGCAACCAGATGGGTATCACACACCAGACATCTGCACCAAGAACACCTCAACATAATGGAGTAGTTGAGAGACGAAACAGATCATTAAAAGAAGCAGCTTGAACAATGCTGAATGCAACTAGATTACCTAAGAAGTTTTGGGCAGAAGCCATCTACACGGCCTGTTATACACAGAACAGATTGGTAATAACTCTCAGACATGGGAAGACACCATACGAGATCTAGAACAACAGAAAGCCCAAGATACATTGTTTTCATACCTTTGGTTGTATGTGTTACATTCATAATAATGGGAAATCTCAATTGATGACCTTTGACAGAAAAACTAACCCATGAATATTCTTAGGATATTCTGATGTTAGTAAAGCTTATAGGGTTTACAATAAGAACACTCATATTGTGGAGGTAACACCTGATATTGTATTTGATGAAGCTACTCTTGAATACAGGGAAACAGGTGAAGAACAGATTCACAACCAGATCAACACTAAAAGATCAGAAGGGATTCTATTAGAAGATATTTTGGTCTAGAACTCAATAGAAAAGGATGAGATTGATGTTCAACCTATTGCTGAGACCAGTTCACCTCCAGGGGGAACAACTCATGTTGGTCCCGAAAGAGCAAGGTTTGGTGTATGGGGGGGGGGGGGAATACACCAAATACAAGTTTTTCAGTTTACTTGGCAAAATATCAGAGAGTTCAAGCTATTCTGTATAAGAAATTGCTCGGCAGATGACTAAACAGATTGATACACAGATCAATACCAGATTAGTCCAAACAGATTACTCTCTTAGTGAAAATACTTAGCTAACAATAAGAGTGATCTTATTATTTTCAAAGTATTGTGTGTGCGGAATAATGGTGGATTAATGAGTGCTCTTGATTAGAAAACCTTATGAATTATCCAGATTGTTAAACAGATTGATTGAGATGCAGATTTATATGATAGTACAGAAGGTTAGAATAATAAACAACTGAAAGTATATATGCAGGAATGTAAAGCACACAGTTGTTTAACGTGGTTCGGGAAATCCCTACGTCCACGATCTGGTCAAAACTAGACCAGATTATCCACTACTTGGATACTCTGCTTGTTTATACTCGTTGAGAACGAGTCACAAGTATCAATCACAACTAGAGAGATACTTATGCACGAAGTAAGGGTCGTGTCCCTTTACAACAGATTACCTCTACGTTACCACTAGAAAACTACTAGCTAGCAGGGTGATCTCCTTTTTCTCGATAAGACAGACTTGAATCGAGGTGGATTGGTGTGCTGTAGAATCACAAAGTGTTTGAAGCTCTTAGTCTGGATTGCAGATTGATTGCTTGAAAGTATATTAACAGTATAGCTCGCGTGCGTGTTCTCTCACTATCCTCCAGATTTTTGAACTTCAATTATATAGGCATTGAATATAAAATTCTAGCCGTTTGCTGATTGGCGTGAGATTGATGGTATATTGCCAATCAATTATGTCCATCATATCTCTTCTTGCCATATAGGAAAGGTTGACTCAATCTTTGAGTTATGGAAAGCAGATTGCTAACGGTCTCTTTCCTTCTAAGTGTTAACCGAAGATTCTCTTTCCAATCCCAGTTGGATGGACTTTAATCTCGACGTGGCAAGATGGTATGATGTGTAGGATGATGTCAGCTGGTTGTTTGATGACTCTATCAATCTGGTGCTTTGTTGTAACTATCGATCAGGTCGCTGTCTGTTATAGCAGATCGATTTCTTCTTGGCTTTAAAACTTGACCTTCATCCTAAACTAATTATAGAAATGACTTCTATAGAAATAACTCCTTTACATTTCAAGTCATCTCCTAATCTGTTCTCTAACAGAATTCACTTTAAAGGTAGTGATCTGCTTTACATGTAGAACAGTTTAATAAAGAGACTAAGTGTGTTTCGAAGGGTTCATCATCAAAACCAAAAATACCTTGGGGTTCCCAATAATTTCCCCCTTTTTGATGATGTTGAAACCACACTTTACAAACGTGTCCTAATAACTCTTTTAAGAGTATTCTGGTTTGAAGACCAGATATATTATTATTCGTTATTAGGTTATAACGATTTAAAGCAGTTTATATGTGTTCTGGACAATAGGGTGTTGTCATCAGAAACTTCAAAGAAACTTCATATATATATAAGAGTCAAGACATATTGAAATGCATAAAGGCAAAAACAGAAGATACATATCATAGTAATATGAAGAGATGTAGCTATCTGCTCTTCCTTTTCTCATCTTGAAGTTTCTTCATCTTCGCCCTGGTTTCATCCGATATTAATTGGACACTCTCATAAACCCCTTCTCTTACCCTTATGTAGTCAGGGTCTTCTGCATCAATCTTGTAGCCTCTATTCTCCGCCAGTTGGTTTATGAAAGTGAGCAAAAATGTTTTGTCGGGCAGATCAGTCCCTGGAATGGTGGGGCACGATCTGAACTCTTTCTCCGGGGCAGTGATCTGGATTTTTGCCTTAGCTGCAGCCTTTCTTATCTCTTCTACCAGATCACTTGCGTCATTCAAATCCAAATACCGGTTAAAGGCATCGTTCGGAGTTCCCTCGTTGTATGCAGGCTCCTTTAGGAAGTATCTGCACATAATGAAAGCGTTCTTGAGACCTTCCCATCCATCTCTCAGATGATCTGGTACCCAGTTGGTCTCTCCAGATGATCTGATGAGAACAGAAGGCCAACTGGATCCAGTTTTCTTCCTTTTCTTTTGTGGTTGGCTCGATCTGCTGGAAGATTTTGACTTTAGAGTTTGAGCAGATGGAGTAGATATTGGTGCAGATGGTGGGCTAGTTGATTGTGGTGCTATCTGCTGCTCAGGTTGAGCCATCTCCTTTCCCTTACCTTTCACAGCAGTGGGCTTCTTTCCCTTCACAGATCCTTCCCCCTTTTCGACATCATCAACAATCATATTGATGAGTGCCCGTAGGGAAGTGATCTCTTCCTTCATTGCCTTGATCTCTTTATCTGAGTCAACCTTTTGTGTAAGCAGTGATGTGATGTTGAGATTTGAGTCATCGATCTGCTTTTGAAGAGATGTCTTTGCTTTGAGCAGATCAGCCTTATATTCCTCTTGATCTTCTTTTATAGCCCCAATCTCGTCAAAGTAGGCGTCGAGCATGGTTTTGGTAGGATAGCGCAGTTCGCTGAGTTTTCTTTCCACAAAGTTCTTCCCTTCTGTTTCGAACTTTCTAAACTGTGCTCTGGTCTCAGAATTAGCCTATTTTATCACGTCAGCAGCTATGCCATCAGTCTGTTCTTTGACTATTGCATGCACCATATCCTTTTCTTTCTCTGCGAAGGCAGTGACTATTTTGTATATCTCTTTAACTTTGAGCTCTGTTGTGAATAGACTTTGATCGATCTGTGCCTTCCTTTCTTCGGCAGCAGCTCGATCATCATCCATCTTTTTGTTGAGTTCCTCAATCTTCAGTCTGCATATTCGCCTCAAATCAGAGTCAACCTGGTCAACGTGAGTTTTGAGATGGTTGTTGAACTCTGTGAGGATGCGAATGGCTTCATCTTGGACTGTAGAGAGGGTCCCATACATGTATTTATCAACCTTCTGGGAGATCAGATCCTTCACTTGTGTATTTGACAGTGATTGATGTTGGGTCATCAATATGTCTTCCAGGTTGGTCATCTCTACATATTCGTCCATAGTTGCAGCGACAGCTGGGGTGTAAATTTCATCTGTCTGCTTGCCTCCCACTGTCTGTCCTGTTGGTTCACGTTCTGCTTGATCAACCACTGCACTTTGGAATGTGCTTTGCTGGGCTGGTTCCCCCTCAGCCGGTGCAGTGGTTTGCTCTTCAACCTCAGCCATGAGCTGATCTGTTTCAGTTTCTGTGGTGGCTGCACCCTGTTGGTGAGCACCAGATGGTTCACCTTCAACCCTTTCTCTTTCTCCAACCTCTTCATCTTTTTCGTCATAAGTCACACTATTGAAGAATTGTAGCATGCCAGCTTTTTCATACACAGATCTCAGATCGATCTGTAACTTGTTGGCTTCGTGCTGGGATATTGATAGGATGTCTTGGGGAAATGATTATCTCAGCTCTGTAATGGAAGAGGCTCCGAATGTGTTTAAAAAATTAGTTTCTTCTGCTTTGAGGGCGTCTATTGATTTGACCTTGAGCAGAGCATCCAGGACGTTAAATTCCTTGTCCTTGATGAGAAGCAGTAGCTGTACTCTTTTGGCTGCATCATAGCTCTCTGGGGTGAGCTGGATGCCTGGAAATCTCTTGAGTATAGATCGATCGGCTTCTGCCTCAAGTAGTTTGACGACTGTTTCAGCCTTTTTCTGTTCTTCATCTTCACCAGATGATGTATCTTCTCCTTCTGAATCCTCATCGATCTGCTCAAGTGGTTCTGCAGACAATGGACTTGAAGTGTGAGCTAGAGAGAAATCCTTTTTGGGGTCCAAGGATGAGATAGGTGCCACATCTTCTGGTGGTCCACCCACTAAGACCTCTTCCTCCTCAACCTCCTGTTGAGGGAGAATGGTTTCTGCAGCAGCAGGTTGTTTTACCTGGACTTCATCAGCTAGTTTCTGAAGTCGTCTGCGTTTTGGTTTGGGTGGCTGGGCTGCTATGGATGTATCAGTTTCAATCGAGCTGGCTCTTCTAGTCACTCGTTTGGGAGGAGTCCTTTTAGTAGGCTTATCCTTTGTTACCCTTGATTTTGTGGACTTCTCGATTGGAGGAGAGGGTGGGATCCAGATGGGGTTAGAACTACCCATCTCTGTCAGTGCATTTGCCACCACAGGGTCAGTTACCCTTGTAAGTAAGTTGGCAGAGATGCCCATTGACATTTCAATTTGGTGTTGATCCTTTGGGAAATGTAGTCTGGTGTTGAACTCTACGAGGGTATCCCACTGGTGTTGTGGAAAGAAAGACTCCAGCATGAAGTTGATTTTAGTGGAGTGCCTTAAGCTGCACCTTTTTACTTTGATCCCTGGTTTGCCTCCTTTGACAAACATGATCATTTTGGCTTCCTTAGCCAAGAGATCGAATAGTATCCTGCTCCAGTTAACCGGTAGGTTAAGGACGATAGCAGCCAGGATTTTGAACTTCTCGGGGGTAACCTGGTCATAGGACCCGTTGTGGTTCAAGAAAATTCGCTGTACGAATTCAAACAAAATCCTGAACTCCGGTGCGAGCAAGGCTCGGGTGAACATCTTGTTCATGTATCGGATGGGTACTATCATCACCATCTCTACAGCCTCCTGAAGCTGTTCTTCGGTTAGATCCCCAAGGTCAAGACCTTCATCTTTCAACTTATAAACATCATTAATGATGTTTATGACATTGTAGGTGGTGTTACTGATTGTGTTTCCCTTGCTAACCCTGATGGTTGCCTCGTTACCGCCCTTCTCTCCCTGCCACGAGAGGTAGAATGAAGCAACTTCTTTGGGTAAGAAGTGGACGGGATGTGAGGTGATGATATTGTGAAACCCTACAAGAAATCAAACCAATATATGTGAGCACTATCCTTCCATCAATGAAGTATGAGTGCCCAGAACAGTTTACAGAGTCTAGCATTCTATATCATAGTACCAGTAAACACATGCATGCAGATGAATAAAAACAGTTTTCAATACGTGTTCAAGATATTTTATAAGAACAGATATAGAGCTGTTAAAGATAAGCAACAACATATAAATATTAAACCTTCGCAGCTTCGAACAAGGTCGAATGCCTTGTCCAGTTTATGAAACCCGAAGGTATCAAGAACTGCGAAAAGGTCTTGATGGATGTATGGTTTCAGATAGTTCACTTGATCGAGAAAAACAGAGGATTTGGGTGCCATATTTGCTAAAACAGAGTGATTTTTGAGGCTTGAAAAAGGTTTGCGAGAGTGAAAATTTCGCTAAGTGTGGGAGGAAGAAGAATAGTGTATGTGAGTGATAGATAAATCGCCTTATCAAGAGTACATATATAAGGGTAGATAAGCTATAAAAGAGTAATATTTAATTGATTTACTTCCCTTTTTACAGCTTTTTCCCGCCTCTTGAGTTTATAAGCTTAAGGTCTACTCTCTTCCCTTTTTCTGCGTTTGATACACGCGCTTTGATCGAACGGCTGTAATGAGGCGCGTTGATTTAGTAGCAGTCACTTTTCTTTCTTTTTCTTGAATAGGTAAATATCTCCTCGATCACGCTTCCCAAACACTGTACTAATCATCAAAAATAAAAGATTTGGTATATATATGTCAGTAATTAGATATATATACTATGATTAGATTGATATGGTCGTCATATATTGTTGACTTTCCCCCTTAATCAAGTAACGGGAATTTTAATAAATATCTTAATTAATATCCACGTGGCATCAAGTAATCTGGTCCAAATCGATCTCCTTCACAGTGAGCTTTATCGATCTGGTTGTGCCACTTTCCAATCTGGTGTGTTGACCTTTTTACTAATTCCCAGTTGGAATTTTGATTGATCTGTATTGACATATACTTAGTGATCTGGTGTTAATTCCCAGTTGGAATTTTACAAGGTCTGTTTTCCATCAATCTGGTCTATATCAATCTGGTTTTAATTCCCTGTTGGAATATTATACTTGATCTGTTATAAGTAGATCTGGTTCTTTCTTCAAGATTTAAGAGTCCTAGTTTACCACAAAGCATCTTAAATCTTTCTTCTGGTAATGCTTTGGTAACAATATCAGCTCTCTGTACTTCAGTGTGTATCTTCTCGATCTGTACATGTTTTCTTTCAACATGATCTCTTATAAAGTGATGTCTCACATCTACATGTTTGCATCTAGTGTGCAACACTGGATTCTGTGTGATTGCTATAGCACTTGAGCTGTCACAGAAGATAGGTATGTCCTTGACATCAATCTCATAGTCCTTAAGCTGTTGTCTTAACCACAGTATTTGTGCACAACAACTTCCAGTTGCCATATATTCTGCCTCTGTGGTTGAGGTGGCAAAAGATATCTGTTTCTTTGAGAACCATGATACCAGTTTATTTCCTATAAACTGATATGTACCAGATGTTGACTTTCTGTCCAGCTTACATCCAGCATAATCTGAATCTGTGTAACCAGTTAGCTCAAAGTTGTCTTCACATGGATACCATAATCCTACATGGGCTGTTCCCTTGAGATATCTTAATATTTTCTTAGCTGCTTCCATGTGAGATTCTTTGGGATTTGCTTGATATCTTGCACATACACCTACTGCAAATGTTATGTCAGGTCGACTAGCAGTTAGGTAGAGTAATGAACCTATGATGCCTCTGTATTGAGTGATGTTAGCTGGTTTTCCCTCTGGATCTGGATCAATTTTTCCATTGGTTTGCATGGGGATTTTCACTGGGTTGCTGTCTTTCATCCCAAATTTAGTCAGCAGATCGTTGATGTATTTTGTCTGATTAATGAAAATGCCATCTGGTAGCTGCTTGACCTGCAAACCTAAAAAGAAGCTCATTTCTCCCATCATGGACATTTGGTACTTATTTTTCATAAGTTCAGCAAATTTGTCACACAGATAGGTAGATTGAGATCCAAAAATAATATCATCTACATAGATCTGGACTAAGAGAATATTTTCTTTGACTTTGATTGTTGGGAACCCCACAAATATTCTAAGTTTTGATGATGTTCACTCATACACACACACTTGGCATTATTCATGATCTGTATCATTTCTGTTGGTCTTTAAAGACCAGATAGTCGAAGCCAGTTCAACCAGAAAGATGGAAGATATCTCAGACAAACATGCTGAACCAGCAAGTCTTTACCAGAAAGACACTAAACCAGAAAGTGTCTAACTAGCGCTTGACCAGAAAGACACTAAACTAGAAAGTGTCTAACTAGCGCTCGACCAGAAAGACATTACAACCAGAAGATGTCTAACCAATGTTGAACCAGAAAGGCACTAGGACCAGAAAGACACTAAACCAGAAAGTGTCTAACTAGTGCTCGACCAGAAAGACATTACAACCAGAAGATGTCTAATCAGTGTTTAAACCAGAAAGGCATTAAACCAGAAAGGAGATAACCAGAAGGATCAAAACAGAACAGAAGGAGCTAAACCAAATATATCAAAGATATCAATTCATCAAGAATTGGAAAGAGAATCACCGATTGACACCAAGAAGGAAAGCAATCACAGATGATCTGCTTACCATTCATAGAAGATTCAATCAACGACTCTACAAAGAAAGAAGAGATATGATTGATTGGCAATCCACAAATCAAATCACGCCAATCAACAAACGGCTAGAATTTCAAGATTCAGAGCCTATATATGTTTGAAGTTTTAAAGTCTGAATGACATATAGTTAACGAGATACTGCAGAAACATTCTCAAGGATTCTACCTCACAATCAGACAAAAAGCTTCAAACCGTTCGTGATCGCAATCACACCTCGATTCAAGTCTGTCTTATCGAGAGAGGAAGGAGATCATTGCTAGCTAGTAGTTTTCTAGTGGATTAACGTGAAGAAATCCTATTTTACAGTAGTTTTCTGTAAGTTGTAAAGGGACACGACCCTTATTCGTGCATAAGTTTCAATAAGGTTTGTAATTGAAACTTGTGGCTCGTTCTCAGCGAGTATAAATAAGAAGAGTATCCTAGTAGTGGATATCTAATCCAGTTTGGATTAGACCGTGGACGTAGGGGGTTTCCCGAACCACGTAAAAATAACTGCGTCATTTAAATTCTGCATTTATATTCAGTTGTTTTTATTCTCTATCTGTCATACTCATTCAATCTGCTTTCTTAATCAACTTCTAAATACTCGATTAAGCTTTCTAAAGATTTTCATAACAAGAGCACCGACTAAGTCCACCATTATTCCGCACACAATACATTGCTGGAAATTGAGTTCACGCTTACTTTCTGCTTTGTATATCTCACTTGAGAGATCTTACTTGGATAGGATCTAATCGATTAGAAAATCAATTTGTTCTATCACCTTGAGCAATCTGTAATTCAGAAAGCTTACATCTCTCTGATTGAAATAGTCAAGTAAACTGAAAAGTTTGCATTTGGTGTATTCCCCCCCCCCCCATACACCAAACCTTGCTCTTTCGGGACCAACAAGTGGTATCAGAGCAGTGGTTCAAACTGACCATTGTTTTGTTTTCACAAGGTTAATACCTGCGTGGTCTACTTGAATAGATCTAGAAAATCTTTTCATCATCTGCATCCTATCTGTCATTATGGAATCATCTGTTATCAGGGCATGTGAAGAATTCTCCATCTAAGGTTACAGAGAATGGAGTTTCAGAATCAAAATGTGTCTTAAAGCTCATCACTGCTTGATGTGGAAGGTAATAGAAGAAGGACCTTTAGCCATTACAGAAGAAACTACTCGTATCACAGAAACAGGAGTAGTCAAGGAAGCAGTACTGAAAGACCCCAGAAAGTATACTTCTGAAGAAAGAAGAGAAGCAAATCTTGATGATTTTGCTAAAGGGGTTATCTCCAGTACTGTGAAAGGAGTTCATCTGGCTAAGATCCAAGATCTTGACACAGCCAAAGAAATGTGGGAAGCACTAAGAGATCTCAGTCTAGGATCTGAAGCAATGATTGAAAATAAACTATCTCTGGCATGCAACAAGTTCGATGAATTCAAAATGAAACCAGGAGAGACCATCGAGCAGATGAAGAACAGATTCATTGAAGTATTACTAGAAGTATCTGCCTTCAAAAAGAATAAATACACACAGAGAGAGAAGAATCTCAAGATTCTTAGAGCTCTACCACCAAGCTGGGAAATTTATTCAGCTATGCAACCTCTACGTGCTGATTTTAATGATCTATCTGTAGAAGCACTTTTTGATCATCTTGCTGTCCATGAATGTGACATCAGAAGAATTCACGGACCAGATTACTCTTCCAGCAAGAAGAGCGAGAATAGCATAAAGAAGGAGAAAGAGACTGCCTTCAAAGCGAAGTGCAAAAATAGATGAATCAGCATCATCTGCCGCACCAGAAGAAGGAGGATATGATAAGTTACTCAAAGAATTCTCAATGATTGCAAGGAGAATGGACAAGATGGAAGTCAGATCAAGAAAGTATCGTAGGTTCTACCAAGACAACAAGAGTAGATACCCGAAGAACAAAGAAACAGAACGATCTGATGACAAAACAGAAGGTAGAAGCAATAGTAAAATCACTAATCTTACTGACTATACTTGTTATGGTTGTGGGAGAACAGGTCATTTCAAAACAGATTGTCCTGACCTATCTAAAAGCCAAAGAGAAGAACTTCGAGCTAAGAGAGACAGAAAACTAAAAGCTCAACGCAAAGCCATGATAGCAGAAGAAGAAGAAGAAGATTCCAGCTCAAGTCATCTATCTGACAGTTCAACAGAAGATGATGAAGCATTCTTTGCCAAAGAAGAAGAAGACTGGGATGAATGCTTTGCAGGACTAGACAACGGTCTAGATAATGTAGAGGTAAAATCCTGCAACTCTAACTCTTCAAATAATACTGATATGGAACAGGAAATAGAAGATCAAGATGAATACTCTTGGGATGAAGTCAATGACATGTTCAAAAGCTACTCGAGCATCAAGAGATTATTCAAAGAAGTAGTTGAAGAGAATGAAAGGATGAAGAAGACAGAACAGATACTGAATACTGCTAATACACAGTTCGCTGTTCAAATTGCTGATCTGGAAGAACAGATTAAAGGAAAAGACAATGAGATTCACTCGCTAAATTCTAAGGTCAAAGATCTCATTACAAGAAACAATGTTGCTGAAGAGAAGATAAAGAAAGGGAAGGAAATGATATACAAGAGTGATGAACGTGCCAAGCTGTTAATCAACATTCAACAACAAGGTACATCTGGATTAGGGTATCCAGGTCATTCAGAGAAATCCTCTAGCACCATGAAATTCGTACCAGAAAGGAAACAGATTCCAGATCAGGTGATAAACCTCAGAAACAAGAAAGAACAACCACAGAAGATGATGGTGAAACAGACCAGCAACAGACAGTTCCATCAAGTAAAGGAACAACCAGCAGGTTACACAGAAAGAATTCACAAAAAGAATGTCAACAGGACATTACCTAACCAGAATGTCAACAGGATGCCATCTACAAATAAAGGATTAAAGAAGGATGGAATAAAAAGATATCATCCATCTATATATCACTCTGTGTCAAAAGTAGATAATAATGGAAATATTATTACTTGTTATATTGCTGTCCCCAACCCAAAAATGTTCTGGATTCGAAAGGGAACATTTGCTAATAACCAAGCACCCAAATATTGAAGGGTAGCTAAGTGTATTTAATTGCAGGATCAGAAGACTGCAAGAAGGTACAAAATAGCAAAAGGAGCAATCTGGATAATAGATAGTGGCTGTTCAAAACATATGACGTGTGACAAGAACCTACTATCAGACTATATAGAGAAACCAGGACCTCATGCCACTTTTAGATGTAATTCAAAAGGATATACCAGAGGATATGGAAACATAAAAGTAGGCAAGACCACCATCACAAACGTATCATACGTTGAAGGACTTAGCCACAATCTATTCTCTGTAAGTCAGTTTTGTACCAATGGTAATCAGATTGTCTTTAATGCTAACAATTGTCTGGTGAAGAACAAGGAAGGAGATGAGATACTCCTTACCGGAATATTGCAAGATAGACTATATATTGTGCAATGGAACAACCAGATAGAGACCTGTCTAGTCACTAAGACAATATCAGAAACTAGCTGGCTATGGCATAAAAGATTAAGCCATCTCAATTTCAAGTCAATCAATAAGATTGCACGAGAGAAACTAGTTGAAGGACTACCAGACCAAATATATGACAAGAATCACATCTGTGAAGCATGTCAAGCTGGAAAACAGACCAGATCATCATTCTCTAGCAAATCTGCTCAGTCCTCTACCAGAATCTTAGAATTACTACATTTAGACTTATTTGGTCCAGTTAAGCCTTTAAGTATAAATGGTAGAAAATACACTCTGGTCATCATTGATGATTATTCAAGATTCACATGGGTAATCTTCTTATATAAGAAGAAAGATACTCTGGAGAAGCTGCCAAACTTTCTTAACAAAATCACCAAGAAAAAGGAAGTTTCTGTCACCACCATCAGAACAGATCGTGGAACAAAATTCCTAAATCAGAAGGTTGAGGATTACTGCAACCAGATGGGAATTACACATCAAACATCTGCAGCAAGAACTCCTCAACAGAATGGGGTAGTTGAAAGAAGAAACAGATCACTAAAGGAAGCAGCTCGTACTATGCTCAATGCAACCAGATTACCAAAGAAATTTTGGGCAGAAGCCATTTATACAGCATGCTACACACAGAACAGATCAGTTATTACCATCAGACATGGGAAGACACCCTACGAGATATGGAACAACAGAAAACCTAGGATACATTATTTTTCTCTTTTGGCTGTCTGTGCTACATTCACAACAATGGGAAATCTCAGCTGAAAACCTTTGATAGCAAAGCTGATCCAGGAATATTCTTAGGATATTCTGATGTTAGCAAAGCTTATAGAGTTTTCAACAAGAGGACTCACATTGTGGAAGTAACACCTCATATTGTTTTTGATGAATCTGTTATTAGCGACAGAAACATAGATGTTGATCAAACACAAGAACAGAATAAGAACCAGAAAGCAAAAGGAATTCTGCTAGAAGATATTCTAATCTGGAATACATCAGAAGAGAATGATGTTGAAGTTCCAAACAATGCTGAAGCAGTAAGCTTGCAGCAAGGGGGAACAGAACAAACACCCTTAACTACACCAGAACACAATGAGCCAGAAGGAGGAAACATTACTAATAAACCAGAACCAGATCAACCTGAAGAATCAAGAGATACAAATGGTTGGAATAATGATCAAGAAGAACCAGAAGCTGAAAATCCTTTTCAATCATCTCATCCAGAATTTGAGGACCCAACAAATGAACCAGAACCCGAGATATCAGAGGAAGAAATGACCAGCAGAAGGAAATGGATACAAGAGAATCATCCTTCTAAACAGATTGTTGGGAACCCAACAGACAAAGTGAGAACTAGAAGAATGCATGGAGAAAGTGCACTTCTCAGCTGCTATCTATCACGTGTTGAACCCTCTGACACATATGAAGCACTTAGAGATGCAGACTGGGTCATAGCTATGCAAGAAGAACTCAATGAGTTTAAAAGAAACCAAGTCTGGTATATGGTAGACAGACCAAAACACCAGGGAGTGATAGGTGTCAAATGGGTATTTAAAAACAAACGAGATGAAAACGGAGAAGTAGTCAGAAATAAGGCTAGACTTGTTGCAAAGGGATACAATCAACAGGAAGGTATCGATTTTGATGAGACCTTTGCACCAGTGGCCAGACTGGAAGCAATTAGGCTATTTTTAGCATATGCTGCATACAAAAGATTTAAAGTATACCAGATGGATGTTAAAAGTGCATTCCTAAATGGCATACTTGAAGAAGAAGTGTATGTTGAACAACCACCTGGTTTTGAAGAAGAGAATCCTCACCAGAGAGTATATAGACTAGCTAAAGCTGTCTATGGTTTGAAACAAGCACCCAGAGCGTGGTATGAAACATTGTCAACATTCCTACTGGAATCAGGCTTCAGAAGAGGTTCTGTTGACAAGACGTTGTTTGTCATCAAAGTCAAAAAACACATTCTGTTAGTCCAGATATATGTCGATGACATAATCTTCGGATCACAATCTCCCTATCTGTGTGACAAATTTGCAGAACTAATGAAGAACAAATACCAAATGTCCATGATGGGTGAGATGAATTTCTTTTTAGGTTTGCAGGTAAAGCAATTACCAGATGGTATATTTGTTAATCAAGCAAAGTACATCAACGATCTGCTAGTCAAGTTTGGGATGAAAGACAGCAGAGCAGTTAAAATCCCAATGCAATCCAACGGGAAGATAGATCCAAACCCAGAAGGAAAACCAGCTAACATCACACAATATAGAGGGATCATTGGATCACTATTATATCTCACTGCAAGTCGTCCAGATATCACCTATGCAGTTGGAGTATGCGCTAGATATCAAGCCAATCCTAAAGAATCACATATGGAAGCTGCCAAAAAGATACTTAGATATCTTAAAGGAACAGCTCACATTGGTCTCTGGTATCCACAAGATGATAACTTTGAGCTTACAGGCTATTCAGACTCAGACTATGCTGGATGCAAACTAGACAGAAAGTCTACTTCTGGAACATGTCAGTTTCTTGGAAACAAGTTGATATCTTGGTTTTCAAAGAAACAAACATCAGTTGCCACATCAACAACAAAAGCAGAATATATGGCTGCTGGAAGTTGTTGTGCACAAATCCTATGGTTGAAGCAGCAACTAAAGGACTATGAAATCGAAGTAAAAGAGATACCAATATTCTGTGATAGTTCAAGTGCAATAGCTATAACACAGAATCCAGTACTTCATACAAGATGCAAACATGTTGATGTGAGACACCATTTTATTAGAGATCATGTGGAGAGAAAGAATATCCAGATTGAGAAGATTCATACAGATATCCAACGTGCTGATATTTTAACTAAAGCATTACCAGAAGAAAGGTTTAAGATGCTATGTAGTAAACTTGGTTTACTAAGTCTAGATGGAGAACAACAGAAAATCACCAGAGAGCTGTCAACAGAAGGTCACCAGATAGCTGACAACAGAAGACTACCAGATAGCTGACAACAGAAGACTACCAGATAGTTGACAACAGAAAGACAACAGAAGATTAACATCAGAAAGTTACCAAAATATTCACAATGTATAATCTGAAGGAAGTGACACGTGGAATCTATTTCTTAATTACTAAGTCAAGGGGGAATTTTCTACGAATCGGAAGCGTCTTAAGAGACATGGCGTCACTCCGTACAATCAACACCCAAGATTACAGTCTGAAAAAGTTACCTTTTTGATCTAGATTTACTCAAATCTTTATCTTAAATGATGATTAGCCCACCTTTGGGAACTGTGATCGAGAAAATCCCTGCGAAAATAGGAAAAAGGAAAGTTGCACCGAAGGAAAAGATTTGCACGCGCTATTCTACAACCCTAGAATCTAGAGCGTACATCACACGCAAGTAAACGCGGCAAAATAAAAGAAAGAAGCGGGAAAATCTAAAAAGGGAAGATATTCAGCCTATCTTTTACTTATCTACCTCCCTCATCTTCCTTATTCATCGTTATATA
Organism: Leonotis leonurus; assembly: GCA_026898415.1. Classification (NCBI taxonomy): domain Eukaryota; kingdom Viridiplantae; phylum Streptophyta; class Magnoliopsida; order Lamiales; family Lamiaceae; genus Leonotis; species Leonotis leonurus. The sequence continues at coordinate 338,035 of JAPKLX010000117.1, read as the reverse complement.
TATGCGATATACATCTCCGAACTGTTCACCTTCACTTCATCGCACTGAGCACTACTCTCTTTAAGCACTTAAGATTTTCTAAAATTTCTGCAAATCTCCTTCAAACATCTTTGCGTTTTGATTATGGCACCCCAAACTTCTCTATTTCTCCAACATGTTACCGAGGTTCAGAAGTTTCTCTCGCCTGAACCTTATGCTGTTCTTAACACCCATGGTTTTCGAAAACTCGAAGAAATCTTTGCCATGATTTCACGCTGCAAAGGTTTTTCAGTTTATTCTACTTCCTCTATATCTGCATTTTATTGCACTTTCTGTGAACTGCTAATCTTTTGCAAATATCCATGCTTGTTCATATGAACTGATGAATATATATATAAATTTATCTCGAATGATCTTATGCTATTAGGTTTTTGCAATATCGTTACTGGGCACCCCAAAATGTTTCTGGCAAAACAAGTAGCTTCTTTCTATCTGACATGGCAGAGTGATAAACATGGCTTTGAAGCTAATGTTTTGATGCCAATCGGGGACCGAACAAGCAAAACACCATACAATGTGATTGAGATGATCAACCAGGCCTACAGGTTGAAGGACGAAGGACTATCCTTGGAAGAGATCACTCCTGCACAACTGCAAGAAGCTGTAGAGATAATGATGGTGATCCTTATCTCTTACACTGGAAGGATGTTCCAGAGATCTCTACTTCAACCGGGTTTCAAGTTACTACTGGAATTGGTTCAGAGGATCTTTCTCCACCACAGCGGCACATATGATCAAGTGACTCCTGAGAAATTCCGCATTCTCACAGCGGTTGTTCTTAATCTACGAGTCAACTGGAGCAGAATACTGTTTGAACTGATGGCCAAGGAAGCAAAGTTGGTCACCTATACCAAGGACAGCAGAGGCAGAGGAACTTCGGTGGAAGTTAGAAGAAATCTCCGACATTCCACCAAGATCAGCTTGATGATTGAAAAATTCTTCAAGCAGAAAGTCTGGGATGATGCTGAGGAATACAACACTAATCACTCTATTCCCAAGGACCAACACCAGCTGGAAATGTCTCTGGGACTAGCCCCACAATTCTTCAACAAGATACCAGATGAGGTGCATCGTAATGCAGCACTGGAAGTGGGTAGTTCTAATCCTACTTGGATGCCACCTTCTAAAGGTGTTGAGAAGCAGAAGAGCCAATCCGCAAAGGAGAAGACCACTCGCAAAACTTCAGTCAAGCGAGGAATTTCTGTTGAGACAGAAACCTCCGCATCACAACCGAAACACAAGAAAAGAAGACTACAGAAAGTTCAAGAATCATCACCAACACCAGCAGCAACAGCGGAACAATCAGATCTACCAGAACAAGAAGTAGAAGTATCACAAGAAGCAGCAGAACATACAGAAAGCCCAGCAGGTGATGTGGAACAAGAAACAAGTCATATTCCACATCAGGAGAAAAAATTTTCTCCTGCCAGAACAGCTACACCTTCTCCACATCGGATGGAAAGAATCAGCGAGGTTGATGAGGAAGGATCATCTGCTGATGAAGCCGAAGAAAGGAAACAGCAAGCAGAAAGTGTCATCAACTTGCTGGAAAATGAAGCTAAACACTCCGTGCTTCAAGAATTCCCTGGAATTCACATGCTCCCAGAAAGCTTAGGAGCAACAACACGCGTCAAATTTTACTTGCTGGTCAAGGACAGCGAGTATTATATATTTGATGCATTGCTTCAACTCAAAACAATCGATGACTTAAAGAAGGAAGAAGCAACGCTGCTGAGTCTACTCCAAGTCTCCACCGTCCAAGAAATTCGAACAGAATACAAACAGCTCATCTCTGGCATCATGAAACAAGAAGCAGAGAGCTTGAAAATTAATCTGGAGACAACACCTTCTGCAGCTCAAGAAGCATCTCCAACAGAACACCAATCATCACCAGCAGCAGCACAGACTCAGAAGCAGCCTACAAAGAAAACAACTGTCATCGATCTTGATTCAAGCGAAGATGAAACAGTGGGCCAGCACATTGGCGGGGAGCCAAGCAATGAAATTTATACCCATGGCGCTGCACAGAAGTTGAAGAAACACGTCAACTTCTACACCATGGAAGAACTCTTGGAAAGAGAGCCCAACACCTTCAATAACTACCAACTGGACAACCTGATTACCCTTAGAGTTGAAGACCACATGACTGATGTGTGCAACTCGATTCAAGAAAAAGCCACTCAAATACTCACTGATTTCAACCAACATCAGAAAGAGTACGTTAATGACATGGATGAAGACATCAGAAGAAAACTCCGCACAGTCAGGAAGGAGCTTGACAAGAAAATTGATGATGATAGAGTGGCAAATGAAGCAGGACAAGCCAAAATCAACCTTCGCCTGACTGGCATAGAAGGAAAAGCAGAAAAGGCCACTGAATTGATAGCCGATCTTCTGGCCAAACAAACAGAAACCATTGATGCTGCTATTACACAGAAAGGCATTCAACTTGCTGCTCAACTGAAGGAAGACACTGACTTGTCCATCCACTCCCAACTAGCTCATTTTGAAAATGAGAAATTTGTGGAGCTGATGCGGAAACACCAGGTCGCTGTCTTAAACGCCCTTCTCTACCCCAACCCCGAAGAGTACGAGCAACAAGTTACTCGTATCACTGCCGTTGAAGAACTCCAAGAAACATATGACAAGACTCTGTCAACACTAAACAGCAGGCTTGAGCAGAAACTTAATGCTACTGATCAGACAGTTAATCTACTGCTTGGGTATAAGGCTGATGCTGAGGATAAAGTGGCAAAGATGACAGAAGAAATTTCTTCTCTGCGTACGCTTCTATCAACCCTCTTTGATGATGTCAAAAAGGGGGAAATATCAGGAGGCAAAGGAAGCAAAGAAAGCAGCAAGATGTTGAGAACAGAAGAAGTGGAGATGACAACAGAAACACCAGTACCAACCCAACCCAGGCCTACTACTCCACCAGTACCAACCCAACCCAGGCCTACTACTCCACCGAGACCAGACCCCACTCTGATCAGAACAGAACCAGCTCAACCAGCATCTCACACCCCGAGCGACAAAGGCAAGAAACCAGTTGATGAAGGGGATCAGATAGCTGAGCTGCTGCTATTTGGGGTCAGTATGGACCAAGCCTGTGATCCTGTATTCAGAGCTCAGTTCTACAAAGATCAGGCTGAAAGAGGAGAAAAATTGCTGCACAAGAAGCCAAGGAGAAATCTTTTCAAACACCCTTCTCCTCCCCTTCATCTGCTGAACGTTCACAGCAACAATCATCTGCTTCGACCACCCAGTCCAAGAAGAAAAAGAAGAAGCCATTCTCCTGGAACCTATCTCTGCAAAAGAAGACACCACTTGAAACATGGGTTCCAGAGAATGACCAAACTGACTGGGAAAAGGTCAAACAAGGCTTCATACTGAACAGATACTTTTTGAAAGAGCCTACATATTCTGAATCTACCCCAGATGAAGACTTTAACCGCTACCTGGAGAATTTCCGAGATCAAGACCTTATTCAGAGAATCAGAACTGCAGCAGCAGACGCCAAAATCTAGATCAAGGCACCAGAGAAGGAATACATGATCTGCCCAACTATACCAGGCAGTAATCTTCCAGACAAGACATACATTTTGAATTACATCAACCAACTGGCAAAAATCAAAGGCTACAAGATTGACAATCATGATCCAAATTATGCCAGGGTGAGGGATGGAATCTATGAAAGCATCCAGCTAGTGTCCGATGCACAGAGAGAGAAAATGAAGAAAGGCGGAGCAGCTAGATGGTTCTCTTAGTTAGATCTTATTTCTTATCTTCTGTTTTTCCTTTTGTCTCTCTGTCATTTCTGATGACATTTTGTACTCATCAAATTCATACATCTATGAATATGGAGTTCTCTTATCTTATTGTTGCTTACTGTTATTTAACTTAAATAACAAAAAGCTAATCTCTCCAGAACATGATTCATACTTGATTAAGCTCACTAAGTGTGGTTTTGACATCATCAAAAAGGGGGAAATTGTTGGGAACCCCACAAATATTCTAAGTTTTGATGATGTTCACTCATACACACACACTTGGCATTATTCATGTTCTGTATCATTTCTGTTGGTCTTTAAAGACCAGATAGTCGAAGCCAGTTCAACCAGAAAGATGGAAGATATCTCAGACAAACATGCTGAACCAGCAAGTCTTTACCAGAAAGACACTAAACCAGAAAGTGTCTAACTAGCGCTCGACCAGAAAGACACTAAACCAGAAAGTGTCTAACTAGCACTCGACCAGAAAGACATTACAACCAGAAGATGTCTAACCAATGTTCAACCAGAAAGGCACTAGGACCAGAAAGACACTAAACCAGAAAGTGTCTAACTAGCGCTCGACCAGAAAGACATTACAACCAGAAGATGTCTAATCAGTGTTTAAACCAGAAAGGCATTAAACCAGAAAGGAGATAACCAGAAGGATCAAAACAGAACAGAAGGAGCTGAACCAAATATATCAAAGATATCAATTCATCAAGAATTGGAAAGAGAA
>JAPKLX010000117.1:209060-314133 GCA_026898415.1 Leonotis leonurus | reverse complement strand
AGTTTGTAAGCCCTGAGTTATATGTCGTCATACATATAGCTCATCCACTCTTCCTTATGCTGAACTCTGTTTCCTTTTTGTTGTAACCTGAATGGTTGGTTCAATTATGTTTTGCTAGTTTATAAAATCCTTGTTGGTATTTTCCTTTGTGAATCATCATCTTCAACCATTTATCCTTATTGTCTGAGTTTTTTCTTTGGTAAATTGAAACCTGAGTTCATAACTTATCTGAATATATTTTCGCTAGAAACAGGGCAGCAGGTTGTAGTTGCTTTTTCGTTCATTTCATCTATCCAAATTCTTTCACAATTGGTACCATTTTAAAGATATTCTCGATACCTTTCTAACAGTTCCTTCGGATGTCAATTCGGAGTCCAGATGAGTAAGTTATGATCCTTTGAAGTTAGGGTGTCAAATCTGCCCTGAGGATTCCTACGAAAATTTCGATTCAATTTATCCCTGAGATTCAATTTCATTTCCAAGAGTTTCTTGATAACCGAGTCATGGTCTAATTACATAATTAAGATATGGTTAAGAAATTGGGTTGTGACAGAATTACTCCTGCCCTATTCAACAAGGTTACTGATGAAGTGCATCATGCGGCACTACTAGAGATGGGTAGGTGAAATCCCATCTGGGTGCCACCTACCAGAGCAACTGAGAAACTGAAGGAGAAGGTGCAGAAAGAAAAAGCCCAGTGCAAGCCACCCGTCAAGAGAGCAAGCTCTATAGATACTGACACATCTACCACAACTCACCAACCCAAGCAAAAGAGGAGAAGGTTGAAGAAGGTACACGAGTCACCACCTCTTACTGAAGAGGGACAACCAAAGACTGCTACACACCAGCCAGAACAAGACATACAACAAGAAGCAGAGGAAGCTCATCAACCAGAAAGCTCCATTCCTCCACAACCAGTGGAACCAGAGTCAAGCTTTGACCCCAATCATGGCAAAAACTTCTCTCCAGCTAGAACTGCAACACCCTCTCTAGACAGAATGTAGAGGATTAGTGAGGAGGATGAGGAAGAAGATGAAGAAGTTGATGAGGAGGAAGAGAAAAGAAAACAAGCAGAAGAAGTCATTGACCTGTTGGAAAATGAAGTAGATCATTCTGTTCTTCAGGATTTTCCAGGGATTCATCTACTCCCAGAAAACTATGGAAGAGAGAGGAGGGTCAAATTTTACTTACTTGTCAAGGACAGTGAGTACTACATTTTTGATGCCTTGCTTTAAACCAGATCGATGGAGGAGCTCAAAAAGGAAGAAGCCACTCTGCTGAGTTTACTCCAAGCCAGTTGTGTTAATGAAGTCAGAACAAAATACCATCAACTCATATTGGCCATTATGAAGAATGAGGCCAGACTGTTGAAAATTGACCTAAAGTCCTTCTATGCTGATAGAATGGATTTTTACTCAAGTGTCAAAGGATCAGATGATGAGGCTGATCCAGATGTGGTTATGGGAGGTCAAGGAGGTGACCAAATGGAGAAGCCCACCACATCTGGTGCAAAGAGCCAACCAGAGCAAGAAGTCACAAAACAACTTACTCAAGCAGCAGAGAAGCTCAAGAAGTGAAAGAAGAAGACTCCAATAATCAATCAGGATCCATTCGACGAAGAACTAGTAGGCCAGACCATTGATGGAGAACCAACAAATGAGATATACACACAAGGCGCTGCAGAGAAATTGAAGAAGCGTGTTTCATTTGTCGATCTGGAAGACATTTTGGAACATGAGCACAAGTCATTCAACAACTACAGGCTGATCTGGTTGTAAATAACCAGAATGAGTTATGAGATCGTTATTAAATTATAACGAACATAAAAAATAACTTGGTTCTTGACAATGAGACTTTGTCATCAGATAACCCACATGTATATATATCAGATAATATCAAGGTAGATTACAAAAAGTGTTCAGAACCAAATCAGAATAAGAAACAACAGATGGTAAAAGAATAAAGAAATCTAGGTGAACCATCTGCCAGCTCCTCCTTTCTTCATCTTTTCTTGTTGGGCATCAGAAGTGAGCAGGACACTTTCATATATTTCGTCCCTCACTCTTGCATAGTTTGGATCGTGATTATCAATCTTGTAGCCCTTGATCTTGGCCACTTGATTGATGTAATTCAGAATATATGTCTTGTCTGGAATGTTGCTACCAGGGATCATAGGACAGGCCATGTACTCCCTCTCGGGTGCCTTAATCTGGATTTTAGCATTCTTGGCAGCCATCCTGATCCTCTGTATCAGCTCTTTCTCTGCAAAGTTATCCATGTTCTGATTGAAGTCTTCATCTGGAGTAGATTCTGAGTAGGTGGGTTCCTTCAAGAAGTATATGTTCAAGATGAATACTTGTTTTATCAGCTCTCAATCCTTTGGTCTGCTTCTGGTACCCAGATATCCTTGGGCGTCTTCTTCTGCAGTGAAAGGTTCCATGTCGTAAATGGTTTCTTCTTCTTCTTCCTTGAATATGTAGTTGATTAAGAGGTTTGCTGAGAGTGTTCTGATCTGGGCGGAGAGAAAGGTGTTTCAAAAGACTTTTCTCTAGCTTCCTGCTCTGCCAGCTTCCTCTCTCGTTCTGCCTGCTCCTTATAGAACTGTGCCCTAAAGACGGGATCACAGGCTTGCTCTTAGTTTACCCCAAACAATAGTAATTCAGCGATCTGGTCGCCTTCATCAATGGGCTTCTTCCCTTTGTCTCGTGTTGCTTGCTGTTGTTGTTGTTGTGTCTCAACAGTTGGGTCAGTTCGTGGGGGAGTATATGACTTTTCTGTGAATGGTTGATCCGGTGTAGCACTCTTATCTCCTTATGGACCCTAATTTGGTCATCCCTTGTTGGTCCCGAAAGAGCAAGGTTTGGTGTATGGGGGGGGGGAATACACCAAATACAAACTTTTCAATTTAATTGACAAATTATCAGAGAGTTCAGGCTATTCTGTATAAGAAATTGCTCGGCAGATGACTAAACAGATTGATACACAAATCGATACCATTTTAGTCCAAACAGATTGCTCTCTTAGTGTAAACACTTAGCTAATAATAAGAGTGATCTTATTATTTTCTGTGTGTTGTGTGTGCGGAATAATGGTGGATTTAGTGAGTGCTCTTGTTTAGAAAACCTTAAGAATTATTCAGATCGTTAAGCAGATTGATTTAGATGCAGATATATATGATAGTGTAGAAGGTTAGAATAATAAACAACTGAAATTAAATATGCAGGAAAGTAAAGAACACAGTTGTTTAACGTGGTTCGGGAAATCCCTACGTCCACGATCTGGTCAAAACTAGACCAGATTATCCACTACTAGGATACTCTGCTTGTTTATACTCGTGGAGAGCGAGTCACAAGTATCAATCAAAACTAGAGAGATACTTATGCACGAAATAAGGGTCGTGTCCCTTTACAACAGATTACCTCTACGTTACCACTAGAAATCTACTAGCTAGCAGGGTGATCTCCTTTCTCTCGATAAGACAAACTTGAATCGAGGTTGGTTTGGTGTGATGTAGAATCACAGTTTGAAGCTCTCAGTCTGGATTACAGATTGCTTGAGAGTATGTTGACGATATAGCTCGCGTGCGTGTTGTAACTTTTTTATTCCAGACCATGGCTCCAATTATATATAGGCATTGAATTTTAAAATTCTAGCCGTTTGTTGATTGGCATGAGATTGATTGTTGATTGCCAATCAAAGATATCCATCATATCTGTTCTTGCCATGTAGAGAACGTTGACTCAATCTTCAGAAATGGAAAGCAGATTGCCAACGGCTTCTTTCCTTGTATGTGTTAACCGAAGATTCTCTTTCCAATCCCTGTTGGATGGACTTCAATTTTGACGTGGCAAGATGGTATGATGTGTAGGATGATGTCATCTGGTGTTTTGATGACTCTATCGATCTGGTCTTCGGCTGTGAGCAACGATCTGGTTAGTGATCTGGTCACTGTCTGTTACAGTAGATCGATTCCTTTTTGGCGTAAAATCTTGGCCTTCATCCTATACTATATATAGAAATGACTTCTATAGGAAAAATTCCTTTACATGTCAAGTCATCTCCTAATTTGTTCTTTAACAGAATTCACTTTAAATGTAGTGATCTGCTTTACATGTAGAACAGTTTAATCAAAAGGAACTAAGTGTGTTTCGAAGGATCATCATCAAAACCAAAAATGCATTAGGGTTCCCAACATCCCTTGTTCACTTCATCTCCTCCTTTTCCATTTCCATCTCCTCATTTGCCTCCTTTAGCTGATCTTTCCCCCTTTTTAACATCATCAAAGGTAGCCTTGATGAGCGTGCGGAGGGAGTCGATCTTTGCTTTCATTTCCTCTAGCTTCTGTTCAGCATCAGCCTTAAAATTGAGCAAGAAGTTGACATTCTGATCAGTGTCATTAAGCTTATTTTCTAAGTGGTGGTTCATGGTGGAGAGGGAAGCATCATATGTTTCTTGATTTTCTTCCACTTTTGTCAATCTGGTGTTAAGATGTTCATACTCAGTTGGGTTGGCCTTCATGATGTCCACGAACTTCTATTTCTCAAAGATAGCAAGTTGTGCATGAATTTCCAGTGTGGTGGCCTCCTTGACCTCAGCAGTAATAGCAGTAGATTGAATCTTGACTGTTGCATCAATTCTTTCCTTTTCCTTGGCCAGCATGTCTGTGACCAAAGCCTGGACAGTCTAGACATGCTTATCCACAGACTCTAGCTTATGGTCTGACTTCTCTCTGGCAGCTTCAGCGGCCGCCCTGTCATCATCGATCTTCTTATTAAGCTCTTTAGCTTTCTCTCGTAGCTTGCGGCACAGATCGATGTCCATGTCGTTCACGTAGTCCTTCTAATGCTAGTTGAAATCAGCAATGACTTGTGTGGCTTTCTCTTGGATGACGTTGCATGTATCTGTCATCTGGTCTTGAACTCTTAATGTGATCAAGTTATGGATCTGGAAATTGTTGAAGGACTTAGTCTCTCGTTCCAGAAGTTCTTCCATATCATAGAATCTGACATGCTTCTTCAATTTTTGAGCAAACCCTCGAGTATAAATGTCGTTCGTGGGTTCTCCTTCAATAGTTTGTCCCACTGGTTCTTCATCAACTGGGTCCAAATTGATGATGGGAGTTTTCTTCTTGCGCTTTTTAGGCTTCTCAGCCTCCTGTGTGGATTGTTCTGTTGCTGCTGCTTGTGCTTGTTGTTCTAATTGGGGTTGATCTGTTGTCTCTTGTTGACGTGCTGCACCAGATGTGCTCGGTCTGCTCGATCTGGTCATCACAGATCTCGCTCTATATGGCAAGAGGATCAATTAGGGATTCAATCCAGCGATTAACAATCAAGCATCAAATGCTAACCAATCAACCCAATGGTCAGAATTTCATTTATGAGCTTATAAATGCTTCGAACAACATCTGGAGAGTAACTAAGACGAACATACGCGCGATATCAAGGTGAAACTCTGCACATAAATCTACTCAACCAGTGAAGCATTCAACTGGGAGATTTCTCATTCCAGATTTTTTCAAAGTCGTTCGTGAATGCAATAACACCAAACTCGATTCAAGTCTGTCTTATTGAGAAGAAGGAGAGTTAATATCTTCGCTAGCTTAGTAGTTTTCTAAGTGGATTAACGTGAAGGTATTGTAGCAGATTTATCTGCAAGTTGTAAGGGACACGACCATAATTCGTGCACAAGTTTCTTTCTAGTTTTGACTGGAACTTGTGGCTCGTCCTCAACGAGTATAAAGAAGCGAGTTTATCCTAGTAGTGGATCTCCGATCTAGTTTGATGGAACCGTGGACGTAGGAGATTTCCCGAACCACGCAAAAACAATTATGTTCTTTACTTTACATATTTATCTTTCAGTTGTTTTAGTCACTAACCCTGCACTTGCACGTAAACATGCATTGGTTTAATCAACTCTTAATATATTTGGCTAAGTGCTTACAAAGGTTTTCTTATAAGAGCAACAGATTAATTCCACCATATTCCGCACACTACACAGTGTTAGATAACAAGATCACTCTTGCTATCTGCTCTGCGTTACTCACGAGAGAGATTTTATCTGGACAGATCGATAATGAACCTGGTCTGTCAAGGAGTTCTCTATCCAAGGATATAGAGAATGTAACTTAAAAATCAAGACATGCTTGAAAGCTCATCATTGTCTGATGTGGAAAGTGATAGAAGAAGGTCCACTGGCAGTTTATGAAGAGAAGACTCATACTACTGAAACTGGAGTTGTAACAGAGCAAGTACTCAAAGATCCCAGAAAGTACACTACTGATGAACTACGTGAAGCTAACCTAGATGAGTTTGCTAAATGAATCATCTTCAGCACAGTCAAAGAAGTTTATCTTGCGAAAATTCAAGATTTTGACACAGCTAAGGAAATGTGGGAAGCACTGCGTGAACTCAGCCTTGGATCAGAAGCAATGATCGAAAACAAGCTTTCAATGGCCTGCAACAAATTTGATGAATTCAAGATGCGGCCTGGAGAATCCATTGATCAAATGAAGACCAGGTTCATTGAAATCTTACTAGAGATATCTTCTTTTAAGAAAGATAAGTATACACAAAGAGAGAAGAATCTCAAAGTCATCAAAGCACTACAACCTAGCTTGGAAATCTATGCAGCCATGCAACCACTAAAAGCAGATTTCAACATCCTCACCACTAAAGGATTGTTTGATCATTTAGCTGGTCATAAGTGTGATATGAAGAGAATTCATGGATCAAATATTATCTACCAAGAAAGGAGAAAGCATCTCCAAGAAAGGAAAAGTGGTAGCTGTCAAAGCCAAGATCACAGCAGAGGAACCAGTTGCACCTGCTGCTGAAGAAGGAAGTTCTCAAGATAAATTGCTTAAGGAATTTGCTATGATTGCAAAGAGGCTAGAGAAACTGGAAACCAGATCGAGAAAATATTGATGGTTCTACAATGAGAACAAGAAAAATCGCTACTAGAAGAGTAGAGATCAAGATAGATCTGATAGTAAACCTGAGGTAAAAAGTTCTAATAAATTTGCTAATTCTACTGACTATACTTTTTATGGTTGTCGCAGAGCAGCTCACTTCAAGACAGACTGCCCTGACTTATCCAAAAGTCAGAGAGAGGAACTAAGAGCAAAAAGAGATAGTAAACTCAAAGCTCAATGCAAAACTATGCTAGCTGAAGAAGAGTCAAGCAGCTCAAGTCATTTTTCAAATAGCTCATCAGAGAACGATGAAGCATTCTTCGCATATGAACAAGAAGAAGATTGAGATGAATGCTACATGGGAATCGACAATGGTCTTAATCAGAATAAGGTAAACTCACATGTTTCAATGTCATCTAACAAACTTGTATATGATTCTTGTGATGAAGATGAAGCTGAAGTCTCTTGGGAAGAGATCAATGAAAAGCTATTTCAAGATGTTATCAAGGAGAATGACAAGTTGAATGAGTCAGTGAGGATACTCTATGAAGCTAACACAAATTTCTCTATCAAAGTGAATGATCTCCAAGTACAAGTTAAAAAAAAAGATGAGGAGATCTATTCACTCAACTCAAAGGTCAAAGACTTGATAGCCAGAAAATAAGTAGTTGAAGAAGAGAAACTGCAAAAGACAAGAGAGAACATGAGCAAAATCAACAAGAGCAACGAACGAGTTAACATGATCATGGAAATCATCCATCTGTCTACAAAGTCATCTCAAGAACAAATGACTCAGGGAGACAGATCACTTGCTATATTTGTGTTCCAAACACTAAATTGATTTGGGTTCCAAAAGGAACATTTGCTACTAACTAAGCACCCAATCATTGAAAGGATTGTTAAGTCCTTGTAATTGCAAGATGGAAGAACTCCAAGAAGGAGTCAAGTAGCAAGAGGTTCAGTCTGGATAATTGATAGTGGATGTTCAAAGCATATGTCGTGTGACAAGAACCTTCTATCTGATTATGTCGAAAGACCAGGTCCACAGGTAACCTTTGGTTGTAACTCAAAAGGTTATATCAGAGGATATGGTAATGTTAAGATTGGCAAGACCACTATTACCAATGTTTCTTATGTTGAGGGTCTGTTAGTCAATTTTGTTTCAATGGTAATCAGATTATCTTTGATGCTAAAAACTGTTTTGTGAAGAATAAGGAAGGAGATGAAACTCTTCTTACCGGTAAATTGCAGGACAGGTTATATATTGTGCAATGGAAAAACTAGAACGAGACATGTTTAGTTACTAAAATAATCTCAGAGACAAGCTGGTTATGACACAAGCGACTTAGCCATCTGAATTTCAAGTCTATCATCAAGATTGCAAGAGAAAAGCTAGTCGAAGGATTACCAGACCAAATGTATGATAAAGATAATATTTGCAAAGCTTGCAAAGCTGGAAAACAGACCAAGTCATCATTTGCCAGCAAAGCAGCTCACTCATCAACCAGGATACTTGAACTTCTACATCTAGACTTATTTGGCCCAATAACGCTATTAAGTATCAACGGTAGAAAGTATTTGGTTATTATTGATGATTATTCTAGATTCAGTTGGGTTATCTTTTTGTTTAAGAAAAAGGAAACGTTGGAGAAGCTACTTGATTTCTTCAACTAGATAACTCGACAAAAAGAGAACACCATCATGACTATCAGAACATATCGTGGCACGGAGTTTCTAAACCAGAAGATTGAAGAATACTGCAATCAGATGGGTATTACACACCAAACATCAGCCGCAAAAACACTGCAACATAATGGAGTTGTAGAAAGGCGGGACAGATCATTAAAAGAAGCAGCACACACCATGCTAAACCAGACCAACCTGCCAAAGAAATTTTGGGCAGAGGCCATCTACACTGCCTGTTACACACAGAATAGATCAGTTATCACTCTCAGACTTGGAAAGACTCCATATGAGATTTGGAACAACCGAAAACCAAGGATTAAGTATTTTCGTACTTTTGGTTGTACGTGTTACATTCATAATAATGAAAAATCTCAATTAAAAATCTTTGATAGCAAAGTTGACCCTGGAATATTCTTGGGATAATCTGATGTTAGCAAAGCTTATATCATAATTAAACAAATTAACACTAATTAAATTAATTACTAAAAATAATAAATTAATTAAACCTAAAAATAAAATTAACATTAATTAACCCATAATTAGGCAAAAAAAACATAAAATAAATTCCTAATTAGGCATAAATTAAAATTAACACTAAAATAAATCCACTAATTAGGCAGGGGTGAAAGGGGCTGGGCCAGTGGGGGAAGAGCGGGGAGGACATTGGGACGGGCGGCAGATAATAAACACTTATTTTGCATGATTTTAATGTTACATTTGTCCACTTTTAGTGTCGTGTTTCGGTTTGTTTCGCATTTGTTTTCGTTGTTTTGGTTGTTTTGTGTCGATTTTACTTTTGGTTGTTTCGTTGCGTCTTTCTATAGGTTTTTGTGGATTTTGGACGTATTGGAGGCCGAGAGGCATAGTCGAGGAGAAGAAATGCGTGTCGGACTGAAGAATAGGACATGAGACGAGGCATGAGTGGATGGGGCACGGAAAACCACGCCCGGAGGAGAAAGCAGCAAGATCGGCGACCCGGGGCTAGGGTTGCCGAAGTCGAGCACAAAATTCGGCGACCGCTGATCTGGTCGCCGGACATGCGGGATTCCATCTCGACTGGTTCAGCGATCGCCGTTCTGAAGCACAATTTTTGGCGACCCAGGCTCGGGTCGCCGATGTCACGCGCGAGAAGCCTTGTTTCCTTATTTTTGTAGTTTATTTCCATGTTTCTTTGTACTATGCCCTAAGACTATATAAAGGTGATTCATTCTTTAACCTAGGGACTTTTGCCCACTTTTCGAGACCTTTATACACTTTTATTTCATACACCATTGTTCTAGAGATTCTTGGAGTTTAATATTCAAAATTCTTGGCGTGGAATTCGTAATCGAGGATTGACAACCTGACGTCGCCAATTCTACATCAGGGGTTTATGTTATTTTATTTATATTTATATTCAATGTTCATTTTTATTATGATTGGCTAGTCTTTTTTTGATTCTAGGGGATATGTATTGAAATATAATCTTTTAATGGATTCGTAATATTAATTCCTAATTTTCCTTCCTATTCTTGTTTGTGATTTATGAATTTCATTCTCATGCTTTGATAATTGATCACTATGATTGCATGCAAGTTATGTATTTGATGTCTTATCCGGAATTATATTCATAGCCGAATCCATAGATCACAATACATGTTTCTCCATGAGACCTAGCGGAGATAGGAGAACTGTAGGAGGATATTCTTTGTGTGCTATTTGTAAATAATTTAATTTCCTTGAGACCTAGCGAAGATAGGAATTAAATTAGCCCACTATCATAGACTGCCATATCCGGGAGTATGTGGTTATCTATGCGAACCATCACATGCATTAGGATTAAAATTTGGTAGTTAGAGTTAATTGTTGAATCCGTTAATTGATTTAGTGTCTATATATTACCCCTGGAATCCTCTTTCATCATATTGTTATTCATATATTTGTTTACAAATTATTTGGTTATTTCTACTTTTATTCATAATCATCTCTTAGTCGATTTGCCTAGATAATAATTGAGTATTTGTGTTAATTAATCAGTATGTTTTTGGTTATCAGTCATTGTGGATACGATACTCTACTTGCTCTATATTATACCTATTTTTAGTGTTTAAAATAGTGCGATCACCAGACCAGTGGCGACGGTGGTGCAAAGGTGGCAGTAGCCACGCATAGGCAGCGGCTGCCCGTTTCTTGAGACTAGGGAAATTTAAAACCGAAATTAAGAGGGAGAATAAGAAAGGGAATAAGAATTGAGGGAGAAATAGAGAAAAAACATACCTGCACGGCGGCGGCGACAGTGTTATGTGTTGGGGTGAAACTGAATTGGGGAAGAAGTGTTTCACGCATAAGTTGAAATCCGTCGTTAATATATAATTTTATTTATTAATTATTTTTATTAGCTGACGACGAACCTAACGACAGATTGGAGGGATGACAGATAATTCCGTCGTTAGGTGCGTCCTTAATATTGGCGCCAACATGGCACAAAAATATCCATAGTCCGTCCTTCGCCAGGTCCGTCGTTAAGCTTTTCAATATGAATCTATCGTCAGTCCGTCGCCACCATACGACAGACTACGATTCTATCATCAACTATGTCGCATGTATAGTGTTTTTTTGTAGTATTAATATTTATATTTATGTTCATGCTTTCAGCCTTGCTCAAGGTTGGTCCTGGCAAGAAGATCCTTTGGTAAACTCGTACTTTTGCTATTTCAATATAATTATGTTTTTCTTTATTTCATTTGTGTTATTTAATTTCCGTATGAGTAGCTAGGTTTATTTACTTGGCTTGGGAAAAATGAATTAAGTCAAAGCTTATAACATCTTGAGAGGCCTAAACGTACTTATACTTGTATTGGCATGTTCCTAAAGCACTGGATCTTATTCTTATACAACTAGATCAAGTCTTTGGTGTTGTCTGGCTAGTAGCATTCTTGGGCAATATCAGGTTACCACTGGAAATTGGAAACTTCAAGTGTTAGTGACTTCATGCTTGCTAGTGAGAGGGATCAACATGGTGATGTAGGTGGGAACGCCATGGGACGGGCGTCTGAGATGGTGTGCCAATGGTTGCGCAGTCCCGCTAATGCCTATTTGGGTATGCTGGAATAGGCTTGGCTTGAGCGTAAGTTTGAGCAAGGGGGATAAGGGAGTGAATAACCCTTACCTTCTAGACTGAAAAAGGTATGTTGAGCGAGGCTTAGGTGGCTACGTGACGAGTAAAAAAGGGGTTGCATGAGTGATGCGTTTGGGTGGTAGGAGTAAAACCTCATTCTTACGCTCGCCTTTAACCAATGACATGCGAATACAACGAATAACTTTACATCGATGAACAAGACATAAGTCAAGACTCAAGAATTCTAACCCAAGTCAAGTTGCCTTTTATTTAACTATCTTTGTTGTTTCCTTTTCACTTATTTACTTTTTCAGTAT
This sequence comes from Leonotis leonurus, assembly GCA_026898415.1. NCBI lineage: Eukaryota > Viridiplantae > Streptophyta > Magnoliopsida > Lamiales > Lamiaceae > Leonotis > Leonotis leonurus. The sequence continues at coordinate 302,123 of JAPKLX010000117.1, read as the reverse complement.
TTACTTTCTGATTGATCACGACTTAGGCAAGACCAGATTCAAAACCCAAATTGTGACATCGCGAGAGGAATCCACCAACTACCTGTGGGATCGACCTTGTACTTACCACTAGAGGAACCTAGTGAAGAGTATAGGTATTATAAATTTATCTTGATTGGAGTGATAACGATTGAGCTCCGTCAACTACTCTTTATTATCCGTGTTAAAAAGAAACAAGCCGGAATAGCGGGACAGAAGGAGTATATGATATATTTCAGTATTCAGTATTTCAGTGTTTTCGAATCCATTTAATCAAGCAAACCAAACGATCCCTGTTTAACTCCATCTGTTCACGAAACTATTTTACAATTTGTCTTTTTGGTCTGTCACAAAACTTCTTTACATTTTAAATTTGTTATTTTAAAAAAAAATTACTATTATACTCAAACTACACTTTTTACACATTATTCCACAAACACTCAAACTACATTTAGGGGAAGTGCATCACTTTTTTGTCATTGAGACAATAAGACAGCTCAATGACGGATGACAAGCAATATAGAAGATTGTGTGTGCGCTGCGATATGCTTCTATTACTAGAACCAAAATCAGTTTTAATGTGAACAAAGTTAGCCAATATATGTCATGTCCTCTGGATACAGGGGCGGATCTACCCTTTGCTTGCACCGGGCTTTAGCCCAATGCAAGTCCAAAATTTTTAGTGTTATATATGTATATTTTTAAGGTCCAATATAATATTAGTCCGCCCCAAAATTTTTATGCATGTATAAAATATAGTGTTAAGAAAAATTTTATTTTTCAGCCCACCCCAAATACAAATCCTGGATCCGCCCCTGTCTGGATACACATTGGAATGCAGGGTAAAGAATTTTGAGATACTTAGTAGGGACTCTTGATTGTGGTATTCATATCCAGAAGTGTTCTTATGTTATCAATGTCTTCTCAGATTCTAATTGGTCTTCAAATTTGGATGATAGAAGATCTACTATTGGATATTTCTCTTACCATGGAAGGAACCTTATATCATGGCATTCCAAAAAATAATATGTGGTTTCTAGATCCAACATAGAAGATGAATACAGAAGCTTGACACATGCATCTTCAGATGTTACTTGGGTTGGTTACTTATTCTCCAAGTTAGGAATACACAATCCACAATTTTTATTGTTTGAGTGGATAACCTAAATATTATTGCTCTAGCATCCCATCTTGTTTTACTTGAAAATAATTCACATAGAGCTTGGCATTCACTTTGTTCGTGATAAGGTTGTGTCAACGCACTTGTTATTACGACACATTCCTACGCAGGAGCAAGTTGCATATTTATATTCACAAAACCTTTAAATGTGCAATTATTCTCTCGGCTAAGGAACAAACTTGGAGTAGTTTCATTATCATCGCTTGAATTGAGGGGAAGTGTTAATCGTAAATGTCAAGATAATGAGAACACTTCTTTAGCTACTGGGGAGCATGATAAGGACATAGTATGCATGGCATCTGAGCAGGCCTTGAAGCAACATACTAAGTTTGCTATGTAGTTGACACAATACTCCTTGTCTGGGACTTTTGTTAATCGGTTCTTATGAGTTTTTGTTATCTAGTGTAGTGTGTTTTTTGTGACAGCTAGATTTTCATATTTTAGGGTATTATGTCTACTCTTTTATATATAGGAGGTGGATGATGTATTGATTTAATCAAGCATGAAAGCATATTTATATTCTAGCTGAAAGAAGCTCTCGTATGGTATTCTGCATATATGTTACACTATCATTTTCTTTCGCATGTTTGGTATGTTTCGGCGGTGATATAATAAATAACATATAGAAAATGATTTCTTTTACTATCACACACTAATTATCTAAGGGGTGATTTAAACGCTCATATTTATATAATTTAAGAACAATTTAGATCTTTAAATTAAAAAAAAAAAAATAACAACATAATACTCCCTCTGTCCACGATCTTTCTTCCCAATTTGACCCGGCACGAGTTTTAATAAATTGTGTTGACTTAGTTGGTAAAATGTAAAATGTATTGAATATTGTATAGTTAGTGGAGGATGAGGTCCACTTTATTGATGATGTGTAAAGTGTATAGAGTAATGAGTGGAATAAGGAGCCCACATTAATGATTATATATATTGAGTAGTGTGTAGTTAGTGGAGAATGGGCCCACATTATTGATGATGTGTTGAGTTGTGAGTAGAGTAAAGGGTTACCAAAAATAGAAGGGAAGTAGGAAGAAACTTAGTGGACGGACCAATAAGGAAAGTTGGGAAGAAAGATTGTGGACGGAGGGAGTATTATATATATGTTGTTATTGGTATATGAAACTCCGGAGAATGAAAATTTTCAAAAGAAATATTGATAAAAATCTTAAAGAGTTGATAATCTAAATATTATCATTATAAAATGTAGTAATGCTCATTTGTCTAACAATGTTCAAAATTATCAAACATTAATATAAATTATTTTTAAGAATATTTATCATGTTATTTCAAGGAACAATTTAAAACAATAAGCACAAAGCATCAGAACTAAATAATTTCATCTCAAGCATGTGTTCTTCATGAACACGCATATTTGCTTATTTAATAACGTTCAAGAATTCTATTTTCAAAATCATTGATTGAAAGTTGTGTTTCTGCATTAACCAATATAATATATATTACACGCACAATTACGATCAAATATGTAAGACGGTATTGTTTCTTCAAGAAACATATTTTATTGTTCCTTCGAGAAACATTAATATTTTCAAAATAAAGTTTTTTTCAATTTTCATCAAAGAAAGAGCACCTATATGAAATATACTGCAAATAAATTTATATAAAATATCTATATATTATTAATACCATTATGCTTCTAATCCTAGGTGGCATCCTATAATCTCTCCATTCTATTTATCTAAATTCTCAAATTTTTTGAATTAAAAATTCATATTAATCATATATATATATATATATATAAACTTATGCCATATATATAAACTTACCGTCTATATATATATTATTAATACCAATCAACCTATAAATTAGCTATAAACTTATGCCATATATATAAACTTACCGTATATATATATATATTATTAATACCAATCAACCTATAAATTAGCTATAAATTTATGCCATATATATAAACTTACCGATAGTAACATTGATTTCCTATAATAATGATTTCTTTCCAATGCAATGTATCCTTATCACGTCCAAAACTTTGACTATAAATATTAGCACTCTTATGCTTATATTTTGGTGTTATTGAATTTTTTATTGCAAACTCTTTTATACTTTATATGGTTTTAAAGTTATGTCTACTAATGTTGATTCCATCCCTTTGAATATTATTGATAAGAAGTTAAGGAAAAAAATTATAATTGTTAATATTCTGCGTCTCTGGATTCAAAAGGATAAATCTGGTAAGGAAGCATTGGAGATGATTCTAATAGATCAATTGGTGAGTCTTCCCACTTTATATTGTTTCGAAATTTATTTAATCGTTATTAATTGCTTATATGTTTTATAATTCTTTGTCTCTGCGTCTCTGGTGTCGTCGAAATTTATTTAATCGTAATTAATTGCTTATATGTTTTATAATTCTTCTTCTCTACATCTCTGGTGTCGCTAATTCTTTTTTCTTTAATGGGAATCTTTTGCTATTTTCAGTGTGGTTAGAATAAATGAAAACTGTTATTTGTTCAGTAAAAGTTTAATTCACTTTTTCCACTTCTGTATTGCAATGTGCCAATTACGTATCCTATGCTCACAAATTAGGTTGATTAGCAATTGGATGATATCTACTTAACATGCATCGTGTTTTTTAAACTGTAATTTGCCCATAGTTCATGAATATATGTTAGATAAAGAAACCAATTTCTTATCTAACACCAATTTTTAAACTGCATTTTTACAGATGAAATACAATCTCTAGGATAAAAAACCAATTTCTTATTTAACAACATTACATCTTATTATGTTTTTTTGGCTCATTATTTAAATTTTAATCGTTTATTACTTTCAGCTATATGTTAAATTTTATTAAATTTATTAGTTGTTTTATATGCAGGGAAATAAAATACAAGCATCTGTACCAACATGGTTGAAATCTAAATTTAAGGAAATTCTTAAAGAAGGAGAAATAAGCCTTATCCAAAATTTTCAAATTCATGAAAACAATCCTACCTTTCAAAGTGCAAAGATAGATCATAAATGGAAGATTGACTTGAGTCTTAAGACTGAGGTTACTAAACCTATTGCATGCCCAAAAATTGATGAGAATGGATTCAATTTCATTCCTCTTAGGTACATCAACACACATGATGCATCATTCGTCTTGGGTAAGAATTAACTTTTATTACTATATCATTAAAAAATATTTGATTTTACTATACAATTTAATCATATTATGTGTAAACAACATTCATATTGCAGATGTTCTTGGTGAGTTAAAGACTAACTCCATTGTGATGGATTGCATAGAGATGAAATATGGTAAGGCTAACAAATGTGACATAATATTGGCTGATGCAGAGTGAGTTGTACACTATTACATTAAACAGTGTAATAGTGTTCCTAATTTTAATTTTATTTGTTATGTTAACTTTAATTATCTCTTAATTTTTATTGATAATAGTGGAACACGTGTAACTTGCGTATTGTGGGAGTCATATGCTCAACAACTCAAAGTGTTCATGGAAAAGAGAAAAGCCGAAGATAAAGAGCCAATAATGATAGCTTTGCAATTTGTAATGATATCAAAATTCAAAGGTTAGTATCTTATCCTACATATATATTCGTCATCTAATTTGAATTTTCATTTCCGAATTATATATTCATCGCCCAAGTTAGAATTTCAAATTCTTACTCACACTATAATTTCAATTTCAGGCGAACTCAAGATTAACACGATGAAACATGCAACCAAATTTTTTATCAGCCCAGACATTCAAGAAATTAAAGATTTCATATTAAGGTTTGTATTGTGTTTTTCAAAAATAATATTTCATCTTTACAATAATAATTAATTCTTATAATTTCTTATTTTCAAATGATCTCTACATTTAAGGCGTCGTGTTGGTGGAGATTCTAGCGTTCATACCATAACAGATAGTATTTCTAATGGTAGCCGAAAAGTGACCGTTGATGATTGGTTGAAACCTTCTTCGATCAAAACCATTAAGGATTTAAAGATAAATGAGGTAAATTTTCTATTACTCGATCTCACATCTTCAACTTTTAGTATAATTTAAAGGATTAGCTTGCGGCATATATAATTTGTCAAACTTAATTTTCTTTTTTTTTATTTATAGGTCGGCACTTATATATGCAAAGGTACAAATAGTTGATCTATATAATGAAGGTTCATGGTATTATGAGGCATGCGGAAATGAAAAGTGTTTTAAAAGTGTTCCAAAAGGAATGAAGATTGGAGACACTTGCCAAAAATGCAAGCAACAAATCACTTCTATCGTTACAAGGTTTTATTATTAGTAAAAAATAATATCTTTGAAATCTCTATTATATTAATCAGTTGTTCCTAATTCATTTATATGTTTTATGTTATAAATTAGATACTTGGTGAAGGTTATTGTGGAGGATAATGAGGAGGAAATTTGCTTTACGTTGTTTGAGAATTGTGTCCTTTACTTTTTGAAAAAAACGGCCAGCCAAGTCATTGAAGAAATGGAAAAGGAGGTATTTAATTATTCATATATTTTAAGAATTGATATAAGCATGCATATAAATATTATATATATATATAATATATACATATTATATTAATATTGTACTTTTCTTTGTAATCAGAATATTGACAAGTATGACACGCCTGAATTACTAAGCACTATGTTCTCTAGAGAATGTTTCTTTAAGGTAGAGATTAATATCTGGAATGACGATCGTGCTTATACGGTTAAAGATGTAACAGAAGATGTTGATATAATGACAAAATTTTCTACCATCTTCACTGTCAATGTAAGTTTAGGTTAAATATGTACTTAATGTATTATATATGTTTCTAAAAGAAGGTGCTAAGATTTTTATATGCTAATTTGCAAGATCAAAGTGAGATAACCGAAGAAATCTGTTCCAATTCAACCAGTCCTGGAATCAATAATGGGAAGCGAAAATGTGATGAGGCTAATGATGATCTACAATTTTCATCAACAAAGATTTTAAAGAAGTAGGCCGTGATTTTGAATTTAATTTATTTACTTCAATTATTATTTAATTTTCTTATTGATTGGATTATTTTGAGTTATATGTTAGAATGTTTTGCTTACTGAAACAACTTACGTTCATGCATTAATAAACAATACTGCCTTTATTTATTTATTTTTATCCTTTTATATAATATTTGTATTGTGTTATGTATAGTGTAGTCTTTCAGATTTATATTTCATTCCAATTATTTTCACGGTTCGCAAAAATATAAAAAATGTATGAGAAATTATCTGACTTTTTTTTTAATTTAAACAAGATTCGAACTTATCGAAGTCAGCCCATTACAAACACCAAAAGCAAAGTTCGCAAATTCACACAACAAAAGATTTCAAATCTTTACTTTGAGCCCAGAAATTAATTACTATGAACAATCTATAGGTGTCCAGACAATAAAATATTCCAACACAAATACAAAAGTTGCTGAAAAAATCCCCAACAAAAAAAAGAAAGAGAAGAAGAAAGGGGGAAGAAAACACATACTCAAAGCGATTAAAAAGAAGAAATGCAATGAAGGTTGGTAATGAGACAACCACTCCCAACTAACCCCCAATTTCCTAATTCCCCTCCCACTTAAACCCCAATCCTCTCCCACCAACTTCCCTCCAACGCCCAAATCTGAATGTGTCCGGATAAATCCTCCGTCACGGCTCCGCCCTATTCCTAGGGAGACACTCCGGAGGAGGACTACTACTACTCCCAGGGCGTGCGCAACTCCAAATCCTACTTCGAGCCAATGATGTCGTATTTTCCCAATTATGCTAATTTATAGCTTGATTGTTAAGTTTAGTTTTGTTCATTAATTTTTAGCTTCATTGTATATTGAAATCGTAAAATCCCCAGCGATTTGTGTATGGTAATAATATTGCAGTGCTGTTCTTTTTCTTTTTGGCGTTTTTAATCCACTAAGAAATTGTAGGTTGACCTTTAACATCTGTTGATTTCGTGTTGAAATTGACCATGCTTTTATGCCATTGGAAATCTACCTTGAATCTACCTTATCTCATCTTCTCATATGGGTCGGAATACTTAAAAATTTGCAAGTTGAAGCTCACAAACTATCTTCTATTGTGATTCTGTTTATGAAGGTTCACTTATTCGTGTGCGGAATGCTACTCGGATTAGCCGACACTTGGGCTGGGCAACTCCGAATTGTACTTCGATTCCCCACACGGGGGCTCTTCACCCAATCCTTCCTCCCCCTCGACCCGCCAATGCCTCCATCTTCATTACCATGTCTACAGAATGGGCACCAGCTGGATGTTCCAGAAGTTCTGCATCAACTTTACAAGCTGGGGCTATGACGTCTTCGCCGCAGATATGCTCGACCACGGCTGCTCCGACGGGATCCGATGCTCCATGGGTGACCCCAACGTGGTCGCAGCTCTGGACCGGCCTCATCTTTTCAGTCATAGATGGATCTCTGGACCAGCCTCATCTTCTCGGCGCCGCTCTTCGTAATTCTTGAGCCATTGATGCCGTCTAAGGTATTTTCCCAATTTTGCTAATTTATAGCTTGATTGTTATGTTTAGTTTTATTTGGTAATTTATAACTTCATTGTATATTGAAATTGAAAATTCCGAGTGACTCGTGTACATAAATATATTCAATTGTTGTTCATTTTCTTAAATATATTTCCATGTACATAAATTATAATAATAAAAAAGTTAAAAAAAAAAGTTTATAAAATTATTTCCATATAATTGAAAAGATTATATTTTTATTAGTAAAAAAACTCATTATATGGACAAAATTGACTATTATTTTAACTAAGATAATATTTTTATTATAAAAATATACTGACTTATGATACAAATTTCGTAATAATTAGTAAAATAATTTTACCTCATAATTATTGCATGAACAAATTGATTATTATGTTAATTATTGATTACTACTTGAATGTCCATGGTTTCCCACCATCTTACGATAAAATGTTATTTCCATATTATATTGTTTTTTTAAAGGAAATTACTATTTAGCAAAAAATCTTATAGAATATACCAATACTAAATCTAAAAGTTTGATCTATAAATACTAACATATAGATTGGTTTACTGGTATTCCTATACAACTAACCAAATTTTTTATTTTGCAGGTTTGGCGCACAAAGCATATGTACAACATATTGCTAGAAGCATTAGCAATATTCAGGTATCGTAGAGCAAATATGAATCATCTTCAAGAGTATGAAGATACATGCATAACTTTTATTTTAAATCATGCATTGCACAGTTTGTTTTATATATCTATTTTATAATATTTAATATGTGAGAAACTATATATAACATGTATATTATTTAATGTTTTGATTTTCAGAACTTCAATGGATCAACATGGTACTTCTAAACCACAAAGAATTGCCAACATGAACGATAATTATGAAGTAGCAATTATACGAAGCGTTGGTCCTTATGATCCAAATAAAACTATGGTTGAAGAAAACAATTGTAAGTATATAATCAGAATATCCTTTGTTATTTATAAAATAAGAATTAATATTATTATAATGTATAAATGTGAAAATATGATTGGCAGACACCCCATCTCTTGCTCGACGGAGGAGGCGTGCTATATTGTTAAGTAAAAAGAATGGAAATCTCCATGGTGCAGTTGACTTAAATATGAATGAAGGTAAAAGATGTAAATTTATATGTATTAGTAAATTTAAAGAATTATTACTTCTATCTTATAAACATGAATAAATATTTTCACAGACCCCAAATACAAATCATACATTGCCAGACAGAGAAGGCGAGAGATCATTTCAAAGAAAAGAAATATACCTCTGAAAAATACCATTGTTTTTCACAATATAGGTACGTAAAACATTAATATATATTATTAAGAATGTATTTTACGAACTTTATATATTGAAGTCTCAAATTTTAACCATACTCTTCTAATTATGCATATAGTCGTCATGAAAAATAAAGCATCAACACAGTATTTTGATATTGGCGATCCAATATATGAGTGTGAGTATTGCAATGCAAAATTATGGATTGGCGAAAATGTAGAACAACACAAATCTTCAGCACCAAAATTTTCTCTATGTTGTTTGAAAGGAAAAGTGAAATTGCCGAAATTGAGTAAACCACCACAATTGTTGAGTGATATTTTGGAGGATAGGCACCAAAATAGCAAGAAATTCATCAAGGACATTCGTGCTTACAATATGATGTTCTCATTTACTTCGATGGGTGGAAAAATAGATTATTCCGTAAATAAAGGTGTTGGGCCTTATATATTTCGTCTAGGAGGTCAAAATGTGCATCGTATTGGGAGCCTGCTTCCATATGAAGGATTCGATCCAAAATTTTCACAACTATATATTTATGAACCAGATTTGGAAGTCGAACATCGAAGAAATGCAATCAGGTTTGTCTGTAACTAAAATTTAGCATTCCAATATATCTTACATTTAATTTACATATTCCTTTTATTTACATTTTTAGCTTTTATATAGTTTAATAATATTAAGTTATTTAATCACAAATTATATTGTATTGCAGCAAAGGTAAATCAAATGACTTGGATCCTTCTATCATCGATGATCTTAAACAAATGATAGACATCTACAATCCTTATGTGAAGACTTTCAGAATGGTTGCTGATCGAATTTCACATGATAGATCAATCGATGTAAAGCTCCGACTAATAGGAAGTAGATCAAGGGATGGAAGAGAATACAATATGCCAACCACATACGAAATTGCTGCTCTTATTGTGGGAGATTTTGAGTCAATACCGAATAAGAGAGACTTGATTATTCAAAAGAGGTCAGGCCAACTTTTGCGTATCGATGAATTTCTACCTTCATATCTTCCACTACAATACCCACTACTATTCATTTACGGAGAGGATGGGTATTATTCAGATATCTCACATGCCGCAACACACATGAGTAAAAGGAATAAACTCACGCTTAGAGAGTTCTTAGCATTTAGAATACAAGACAGAGAAAATGAAGGGCAACAACTTCTTCTTGCAAGACGATTACTTCAATAGTTTATGGTGGACGGTTATACCATGATGGAAATGCAAAGGCTACAATGGATTCGCCACAATCAACCAACTCTTAGGTCTGAAAGATACAATAATCTGAATGATTTAAAAGCCAAAGGGAACAGCGACACGACATTTATCGGTAGACCTTACATATTGCCGTCATCATTCACAGGAGGGAAGCGATACATGATCCAGAACTATCAAGATGCCATGGCTATTTGCAGGTGGACAGGATATCCATCATTGTTCATTACGTTTACATGCAATCCAAAATGGCCCGAGATCACTAGGTTTATGAATAAAAAAGGATTAAGACCCGAAGACCGACAAGATATATTTGTTCGAGTATTCAAAATGAAACTTGATGAGCTTATAAAGGATCTTAAGCAAGAGAGGATATTTGGCGAACAAACTGCACGTAAGTTTTCATAATTTTTAAATTAAATATGTATCTTTACTTATGGTAAATCATGAGCATATGTTTTCATGTCATATTAAATACATTATTTGTTAAGAAACATTCTTTGTTAACCATTAGGCCATCTTATATGACACGTATACTCATAATTTCATTAATCTATATGTCAATACGAGAATTATGTTATTTGCTAGGAAACATTCTTTTTTATTTGTGATGACGTAATTAAATTAAATAGAGGAAAATCACTAACTTACATTATATGCAGGATGATAACTTATAAAAGATTGACTTATAAATTTAATAATAATATATAAATAAAATATTTTGATTACTAACTTTTTGATATTTTCACGCAGTAGTTGCAACTATCGAATTTCAAAAGCGAGGACTCCCGCATGCTCATATCATCCTTTTCTTAAAACGTGAGGCTCAACATCATCTTATACAACACATAGATGATTATATATGCGCAGAACTTCCAGACAAAAAAGTGGACCTTGAATTGCACCAAGCCATCATCGACTGTATGATCCACGGTCCTTGTGGACTTGAAAGAATACATTCTCCCTGCATGGTGAATTCCAAGTGTTCAAAAAGATATCCTAAGAGTTATAGTGATCAAACAAAAGTTGATGATAATGGATATCTAATCTACAGGAGGAGAAACACTGGCGTCGCCGTTAACAAAAATGGAGTTCTTCTTGATAATAGGTATGTGGTTCCTTATAATCCGTTCTTGATTATGAAGTATCGCGTGCATATTAACGTTGAGTATTGCAATCAAGGACAATCTGTCAAGTACCTATTCAAATACATCACTAAGGCTAGCGATAGGATAGGTGCCAGAATAACTACAAAAAATAGTGATGAAATCACAGATTACATCGATTGTAGATATATTTCGGCATGTGAAGCTATGTGGAGGATATTTGAGTTCCCAATTCACTATCGGACTCCCCATGTAGAACGTTTATCTTTTCATTTGGAAGGAGAGCAAACATGCGTATTTAGAGAAGGAGATTACATTGATAATATCATGGTCAAGAACACAGTTGCTGAATCACAATTTCTACAATGGATGGAAGAAAATAAGAGGAATCCTGAAGCTCGACAATGGTTGTACACTGAGTTTCCCTTACACTACGTTTGGAATGTAGCAGAAAAGAAATGGAAAAAACGAGAAAGAGGTTTCGCCATAGGACGCATATTTCATGTTACTCCGTCTACAAATAAAATATATCATCTAAGGATTCTATTGAATCATGTTAGAGGGGCAACATGTTATGATGATTTTCGTATGGTAAATGGCGAGCTAAAAGAAAGTTACAAGGAAGCATGCTATGTTATGGGTTTGTTAGACGATGACAAAGAGTACATAGAAGGAATCAAAGAAGCAAGTTCTTGGGGAACAGGATTTTACATACGATGCCACTTTACGACGTTACTCCTTTCGAATAGTATGTCCCGACCTGAGAAAGTGTGGGAACAAACGTGGAACTTGATGTCAGACGACATCCTTTTGATGAAGCAAAAGAATCTCAACAAACCAGGTATTTTTATTATTTTTTAATATGCATTATATTTGATGAGATAATATTTAGATAATATATAATATTTTTGAAAAAGGTAATGACATGAGATTATTATTGGGAAATAAACTATTTTTATATGTATATTATTATTAGTTGTGTTTTTATTTTGATAAAATAAAAATTATGACTCCCACATTACGAAACCTTCTCTTTTTATCTTTTAATCTTCTCTTTTTATCTTTTAGTATCGACACATTTATAATTAATGATTATATTAATACATAGGAATATTGCATTATTCTCTTTGTGTTCTATTGCATCTCGTGAGATATTATGTGATTACAATTGATACATATATTGTTTACACAAATAATTTTATATATTTTTAATAGGAATTTGTTTATTTTTAACAGATTTGCAGTTGACAAAAGATCAATTATATAATCTAACCTTGGCTGAGATTGAAAAGTTGCTTCAATCTAACTCCACCAGCTTAATCAATTTTTCTGGAATGCCTGTACCAAACGAAACTATCATATTTGATTCTCATAATCTACTGATATTAGAAGAGACGTCTTACAATATTGAGGAGATGAAAGAGGAGTATGCTAAGCTATATTCATCTTTGACAGCTGAACAAAGATCAGTTTATGATAAAATAATAAGTGCAGTTGATAATGGTAGTGGTGGATTTTTCTTTTTATATGGATATGGTAGTACTGGAAAGACGTATATATGGAAGACATTATGTTCGGCCTTACGTGGTAGGGGTGATATTGTACTTCCTGTAGCCTCGAGTGGTATAGCTTCATTATTATTGCCTAGGGGAAGAACTGCACACTCTAGATTCGGTATACCATTAGACTGCCACGAAAATTCCACATGCAGCAAGATAAATTCAAATAATGATTTAGTTGGATTGCTACAGAAGACAAAACTCATTATTTGGGATGAGGCGCCAATGACACATAGATATTGCTTCGAAGCATTTGATAGAAGCTTAAAGGATGTTATGAAATCGACAGATGAAGCACACAAACCGTTTGGTGGTTTGCTGGTTGTTTTGGGCGGCGACTTTAGGCAAATACTTCCGGTAATTCCTAATGGAAATCGACACGATATTGTACATGCATCTATCAGTTCATCTCGACTTTGGGAAAGCTGTCAAGTTCTTAAGTTAACTAACAACATGAGATTACAGGTACTTTACTTTCTAATTAATGAACCTTTTAATCATTTTTTTTCATTGTGAGGATATGTTTTATTGTTTGAAAATATCATGTATGTTGAATTATTGTCATTATTCATTAGGTTGTGTTTTTTTTGTTTTTTTCATGCATTCTCCTAAATGAGTTTATAATGTTTGTATTTCGGTCATATTGATGTTTGTATATTTCATTTTAGGGTAATGCTTCTGATTCTAATGCGGAACAAACTAAACAATTTGCTGAATGGATACTCAAAATAGGAGATGGTACTATTGGTGAAAGTACTCATGATGGAGAAGTTGATGTGTTGTTGCCAGATGATATTCTAATAAGAGATGCAACTAATCCTATTGCAGCAATAGTAGATAACACATACCCAGACCTATTTCAAGATTTTTCAAATCAATAAATGTTTAAGGATAGAGCTATATTGGCACCAACTAATGAGATAGTTGATACAATCAATGATTATGTCATGTCTCTAATCTCCGCCCAGGAAAGGATATACTTAAGTTCAGACAATATTTGCCAAGAAGATGGAAAAATTGATATGGATGAAGAAGTGTTCTCAGTTGAATATCTAAATACGATCAAATGTTCAGGATTGCCAAGCCATGAAATCAAACTGAAGGAAGGATGCATCATAGTGCTTCTCAGAAATATCGATCCATCAAATGAGCTTTGCAATGGTACAAGGATGATCGTCACTGAACTTGGGGAACACGTTATTGAAGCAAAACTTATTTCTGGAAAAAATATAGGAAAAAGATTTCCTATTGCCAGAATGATTATGAGTCCCTCAGATTTCAGTAAATTTCCAATCCGATTTCAAAGGAGGCAATTTCCCTTGAATGTTTGTTTTGCTATGACAATCAACAAGAGTCGGGGGCAATCACTTAAGAATGTAGGATTATTCCTCCCAAGACCTGTGTTCACTCACGGACAATTATATGTTGGCAGTCTCAAGAGTCACTAGGAAAAAAGGTCTCAAGATTTTAGTATGTGATGAGAATGGTAAACCACATAACACAACGACAAATGTAGTGTATGATGAGATTTTCAGCAAATTGTCAGGTAATAATATACTATCTAATAATTATTAATTAATAGTTGTTACTTTTTTATACATGTTTATAATTCACGAAAGTGCATATCTCAACTCTCTTTGCTCCACCTCTTATAGCTAGCTAAAGGAAGATAGATTCGACGAAGTCGAAGAATCACACGGCGCATAATTAGTTGAACAAGGCCCACAAGAATGGATTTAAGTAGTCGAAACATATGCGTAACATCTCCACCAAAATATGGACCAAAGTTTTTGATGAACTAGAGGTATGCCGATCTTTATTACTATATTTGCATTTGAAAATGTATATTATGTTCTTTATTTGTGAAGTGATATACTGTAACAACATTCATTAGTATTCCTGGTTTTGAGGTAAATTTCCATTGTTTTTATTGCTATGATGATACATATTATGATTTATACTACTCTTTTTGAGTGATTTAAAAAAAATATTATAATTCTTAATTATATATATTATTTCACACATTTGTATGCATTTTAAAATATATCTTTATCATTCATTTAAATTTAATTAGTAATAAATTATCTCTTCAATATTTTATTTATTGAATTATATAATATTAAAATTCCGTCGAAATATATTTTATTTTATTGAATTATATAATATTAAAATCCAGTCGAATTTCGACGGGATCACAACCCACTAACTAATATGTCTCGCAACTGCCTTGGTTAATCATGACAGGTTATCATTAAAAAAAGAAAGAAAAGAATTACACATCTTTCGATTAATTTTTTCAAGATACAAAATAAAAGACAAAATTAATATTGCCCTCATGCAGACATAGATATATGCATAAACATAGTCAAACGAATGAATACATGTAAATCTAGAAGAAAAGAATCAAAATAATTTATACAGTAGACGGATATAGATATATGCATAAACATAGTAAAAAGAATAAGTACATGCAAATCAGGATGAAAATTAATCAAAATAATTTATACAGATTTGCAACATCCATTAACGAATTTCAACTGATTCAAATATCACTTTCGTATTTCAATTCTTAAACAACTAAATTCTTCGAATTTTTTTAATCAACCTAGATATGGGCAGCAAGTTATTTTCTATAATTATCAAAGATACATATTTTGTATCTTCTTATTCCAAATAGACTAGTTTAATTTTTGAGTTACCTCAGACTTTAGTGATTAGGCATTCTAATTAGATAATAAGGGTTCCTATTTAATAATTATACTGTATAAAATTAAATTATATTACAATAAAGAAAAGATAAATGAAAGAGAAGTAATAAATCGTATGTAGTTGATGTTGTGTTGAGATAAATATAGTATTTACTTTCGTTTATTATACACCACCAACCAATATTCACCAAGTATATTAATTGTTAAATATTTATAAATTTTTTATTTATCAAATGCACAAATAAAAGAATAACAGTATTATTCTTTAATTTTTACTCATCACGAATTACAACTCAAAAAAATAATTTTTGCACATATTTTTATAAGGGAGTATTTTTTTTTTTTTTTGTATGTATATTTTGTCTATTGAGCATTTTTGTACATCATCATTACCGCTTATATATGGCTGAATCATTCAGAGTCCTTGTCTTCTTTTTCATTCCTAAGAGTGAGATATACTAACAATAACGAACAAAAAATGAAATCAATTAAGTCATACAAAAATGACGGTTTTCAAAATTACACACATTTAGGGTAATTAGTAGAGCTCTTTATGATTGGTGAACGTAGATTACAAAAAATAGTTGATTCTTTTTAAAATTGTTCATATATTCTTCTAAGAGTATAAAAATGCAAAGAGAATGTAATGTGTGAATAAAAAAATAGAAGTAATATTTTCATGGCCTCAACTGTACTAATGTTATATCAAGGTTAAAAAAATGATTTACTACTAAATTGCATAATCCATTGGATAATTGTGAATAATATTTTCATGGCCTCAACTGTACAAGTGGTTAGTTTAAATCAGTCCGTAAGTACCCATGCAGAGCCTTGAGATACACATAGTTCTTGCATGACCTGCAGAAAACATGAAAGAAAGAAATGCTATAATCCCATAAACAAGATCTTTGTACCAACATATTACAACTCCACAACACAACTAAAATTGTAGCAAGCTTATATTTCAAGTCAGCTAAAAGAACTTTCGACCATTGTATTCTGTCATAAGAATGCTTCAATATAATTAACGACAGCATTGTAATTATAATTACTGTTAGCACAATTACCTTTTTATATGCAATCTCAGACATGTGTTTATGTGCCATAGTCGCACCCGCACTTATGTCAGCCCTTTTTAGCTTTGCATTTGGTCCTCTAGCAAGAAACAGATCGATCACAATTTTCCTGCACATATATGTACCATACAAGAAAAACACAAACAAATTAGATGGTCTTGAACAAGTCAAATGTTATCGATTGACGTGTGAAAAAAGATAGGATATAGGAGATGACCTAATATCATCATGTTCTGGATGATCTGGTGATGATTTTGGAACACAGATGCCATGAATGTTAACAGCTACTTCGCTGATAACTGCTTGAAGCTCATCTGGAGAATATTCAATGCTACATGCTGCAGCCACGGCCTCTTTCGATGACCCTTTTGGATGTGCAGACTCATCAACAGCAATGTCCCTTAGCCGTTGGATAATTTGTTGAAAACTGCAACAGCACCAAATGTGATTTCCTTTCACTCTCTAATATAAACTAAATGATCAATTACTACCAGCATGTTAGTAATAGAAACTGTAGCCAGACAACTTTCTACAAAATTTACTATATTATCAATCTTTCATCCTACGGAATCTATCACCCCCAATATAGACTAGCAGCTTTTAGTAATATCATTTACATAATAATCCTTGAGTTCAAGTGCATATTATAAGTATACACAACCTTGCAAACCAACCAAAACAAAAATATTCATCAGCTCAGAACACAACTGGCACTTTGACATGGCATAGATATAGAAATACTATTATTACAAAATTCACAAAAGAAATCAAGGGATCAAGAAATTTTAAAATATGCCACAATAGAGGAATATTGTAGATGAATAAGTTACAAAAAAGTACTCCCTCCGTCCCACTAAGTTTGATACAATTTCCTTATTGGGACGTCCCACTAAGAATGACACATTCCAAAAATAGTAAAAGTTATCTCTTCAAAAAGGTGTGGACCCTACTATCTTTATCACTCTTACACTACTTTATACACTCTCCTTAATAACCGTGCCCAAAAGTTTTGTGTCATCCTTATTGGGACGGAGGGATTAGAACTTAGAAGAAAAAAGTAGAGTGATTTGCCTATGATTAAGAAACATACCATGCTGACAACAAATTTTCCTGCAAGAAAACAATGACCTAATTGACAGCATTCTTCCAATTCCATTCCGGTAAACAAGAACATAGCACAGATCACAAAAAGTGTATTGTTCCACTAAAGATAGATGGTAAATTTAATAATTTTAGCTCTATATATCTAAACAGCTCCAGATAATTTATTTGCTAAAGGGTGGAAATGGCTTTCCCAATTAATCATGAAACACTGGTTCTTATATTTAATATCTACAGAAAAAGAGAAGAAGCTAATAACACACATTATGATTCACTATGAAGCCCTAGGTTCAAAATACAAGCATTAACAACAGTTCTGTATAACCCTAGCCCCTCTTTCTTCTTATTAATCATTATACTACATATAGAGGTTCCTCCTGCTTGAACACCCGTACTGCTACACAAAAATAAAATATAAATCACTCTTATCGGAGACAAAGACATTAATATCCCCAAGAAAAAAGGTCAAAGAGTAGAACTTTAAACACAAAAAGGTAAGCAATGTCACCTGCAAGTCTTTGTGCTTTTAAATATATTCAGAAGGGCTTTCTTTATAGCTTCTCGAAGTTCTTCCGAAATTGCATTTCTCGGTGTTGATCCACTTAAAGTTGCTGCAGCAAGTTTAGCAGAACCTTTTGGTGTTACAAGGTTCACCGGAGCAGTGGATTTTAAAGTCTTCTTACCAGGCCCATTTCTTCCTCCGAAAATATAACTAAGAATTTCTTTTTCCTGACTTTCCCACTCTTCCCGTTGTTTCTTAACGACAGCAGGATTGAGTTTAATGAAATTCAAATCTGGAACCACTTTTAATCTCCAGTCTTTGAGGGCAGGTCTATGTGTAGCAAGTGCATGAAGGACGTCTTTTATTGCTTTAGCCAGTTGAGGCGTTCTAGGAATTTGGTCCTCTTTAAAGGTCACATCCTTGCTAAATATAAGAAGAACATAATCCCTAGCTAAAACAGTACATCCTTGTGTTTCACACACCAATGAGGTTTTCGGAACCCATAGTCCTTGAATTAACACTGCAAGTTCCTGCAAGACTGCTAACACTTCTTCAATAGACTCATCAGGCGCTAGGTGCTTTAGAGCGTCAAATCTATGAATCGGTGGGCCCTGTTAAAAAAAATCTCACAGATCAAGTGATGGCAATATATACTTTCTAATAATATCCAAGACCTTAAGGCAGAAAATACAAGAATATGAAAGAAGGATGATACAATACATTATATTGAAAGATGACAAGGGTAAAAATAAAATGTCTCTAGGTAGTAACAGCTGATAAAATTTCATATGAATTTTACAAAACTAGTTTGATTTGTAGCAATGATATAATAACTGTCCTCGAGGGAAGAAAAATTAGTCTGTGCATGCAAAAGAAGGAATTGAAACTCCTACCAATGAATTTTCAATGTAATGGTAACTAATCACATACCTCAAGAAACCATGTTCGAAACCGTTCTTTTAGTGGTTTAGCCAGCAAGGACCTGCAACATCATCAAAATATAAGATAAAGCTGCCTTAAACACTGAGCAACAGGATGTGTATAGCCCAACTCCTGCAACTTAGGCATGCTAATCATATAACAACACAGGTAAAGAGTATGCTAGCTATAGAAATATGGGAAACCTAGATAAAACAATGAGGCCAATTCAAAAATGCATAGGTGGAGTGGAAGAATCCTACGGAGTACAAAGACATGCATAATCAGCAGAAGAAAGCACGTATGGAATCAGCAAAGTTATATATTCTGTCTGTAGATAAATGAAAGAAGAATTATCGAAAGATGGTCCTCTTAAACAACTACCTTGTTGAAGGACCTTTGGAACTTAAACTGTCATCGGAAGTCGCGGGACACAGGCTATTCAGATAGTCGCCCCTTCAAAGTTAAAACAAGGAAAATGAAACAGAAATGATGAAAACATTAACATATTAATCCAAGAGACATTAGCAGAACATTCCGAAAAAATGAGTAGATATTGCTTACGAGCTCATGGAGAAGTTAATCTGTGAGCCTTCTCGTGCTATCATTTTTTTAAGGTATCCTGATGCCACGTCACTACTCACACTATGGTACTTGAGAGGAACCCATCCCTGACAATGAAACAAAAGAACAATGTTAGAACTTAGAATTAGGCAAAAAAAATTCCATACCACTGAACTTCCTCAGCATTCCCTTGACACAAACTAGAAATCCTATTATCAATATACAGGAGAAGACATATATCGGGACCCTTAAGCAAATGACATAATCCATAAATTTATCTTTCCTTTCCTGTTAGTACACAAACTCATGTGGTCCACTAAATCTATATATCTATATATATATTATAAAGCCAAATCTTCTCTCTCATGGTTTTCCCTCCAAAACCCCTATGAGAGAGAAGATTTGGCATCTATATGTAAACACTTTAAATTTCAACAAATATATATATATATTTATATATTTATCATACTCATCATGTAAATATTTTATAATATACTAAGTATCCCTCTTCTTTTCACTATGACATCTATAGGATCAACAATGCTGAAAATATCAATATATTTTAATATATATTTATCACTTTCGATGCTTTATAAGCTCAATAAATTATTATTATATAAGTGTAAACACTTCAATTTTCAAAGAATATTCAACAAACAATAATAAAATATTTTAAAATATTTATTTTAATTAAAAATTCATTTTAAAATATTAATATAAAACTTTGAAGGCCTCTTTATATGTTATTTGCAATTTCAGGAATGAGAATGGTAAGTGTTTGTAATCAAAAGAAGATTAATTTTTGTGAGTAGTGTTAATTGGTTCGGTATTGATTAATCAGTTATTTGAAACCAAAAAATTATTTTTTGAGTACCTGGTACCAGACCAACCGGTTATACTGATTAATTTTTTTTTTTGAAAAATCAATTTATAAGTTATTTGCAAGTTGACTTTAAATTTAACTTGGTAAATATTTTGTATAATAGTTTATTTTTAATAAATACTATATGAAACTGAGTACCCTATCCAGTATCGGTTCTGTACCAATTACTCGGGTACCCGTAATTTTCAAAATTTAAGAATCAATTATCGACTTATTTACCAAAAAATTGGTACTCAACAATCGATTTTTAGTCCAGTACCGAATTGCCACTTACATGTATGTACCTTAAAATTTGTTTGTTGTCATTGCAATATGTACGTTTAAAGGTGACAATGAATTCAAGAGCACTAGCTCATATCACCTAAATAAGCAAACATTTCAAAATGGAAATGGTGGAGCATCTATCTTTTTTCTAATTTAGCAAATGAAAAATCAAGCGAGAAACTTATAGAAGATGCTACAATAATATCATATTACACTTCAAAGCCTACTAATTATGTGAGAAGTAGTGTTGATGCATAAATATATTAATATATTAAAATGAAGTTTTGGTAACTACTTTTTGACGCCAAATCATATATAGATAACAATTATTATTAAAATAGTGTAAATATAATCATTTAACATACTTAATTTTAACACATTTTTTCTTTCATGCAATTTTTGCAGCAATCATGTCCCACTACCTACAAATCTATTAAAGGTACAATTTATTATTATAAAACCACTAGAATAGTAAATACACTTAAATATAATTACTTTTTTATGTTTCATCATCATTTTATTTTAATAAAATCTTTCAATTTCGTTCATGTAACCATATGTAATATGCATATTAAATTATAGATCTTTACAAGAACTTTAATTTGATATATGATATGAAATAAACAAATTTAATATGAGAATGTTACGATCATTTAAAAATGTTATGAAAAGTTTTTGGATTGGATGGAAGCAAACAAAAATATCCAAAAGCAAGAGAATTAACTTATGATGAGTTCTTATCCAAATTAGTTTAGAAAAAGGATACTAGAGAATGATGTGCGCAATATAACTTAATACAAATTATTAATGTGATAATTTCATATACATCAAAAATATTTCTTATATTATAAGAAAACTATTACTACAATTTATTAATTTATAATTTAAATTGATCGAATATTAATTTAATATAAAACATTTTAAGTAACATATATAGAATAATTGAACAAATGTTATACCCGTGCATAGCGCGGGAGCATCACTAGTTCATGGTGAAAAGGGAAGTCACATGGTACGGAGGTTAAAAACAAAACCCATAAAATAGATATATTAATAGGCCACGATGTTAGTCAACATAAACATAACTCTTAGTATCAACATACTTCTCATGCCAACTGAATTTGTTGGTGCCTGATGCAATAATATATTAGAATGAAAAGCCCATAAGGCTTTTCTCTGAAACATACTATAACTTTCTCTAAAAATAAATTGAGTTATGATTCTCATTTTATATAAATGAGAAGCAAAGATCATACCAACCAGAGAAAACTATTTTCATATAATCAAGAGTTAGTGATAAGCATCTTGTTTGCTAATAAAGATGTGAACCATTTAGGTCTCAAAAGTTTATTAATTGGAATTTCGATAATCCATAGAAAACCACATATTACAAGCATAATTTGAGGTATTGCATGAATGTATATAATCATAGAGAAAAAAATAGAACAGTTGCATACCTCTTCATTATCTATGGTCTGCTCCTGAGTTCTCTGTAAAAAATTTGGATCAAATAAATAAGTAACATTATATGGAAGTTAACGTAAAAGGTTGTAAACTAGCTACAAAAATACTACAGAACCTTTACTTTTATATCTTTGCATGCAAGGTACAAAAACAAATATACTTCACACACGTTAATTAAACATGAAACCATTCTAAAATAATAAGAAAAAAACAAATAGGAAACTAAAAATGAGATGATTACATGACCTCTCAAGTCTAATCAACAATTGAAGCAATATAACAAGAGAAGAAAATTGTAGGGGGAAACAGAAATAGAAAAAATATATATGACAAAGTGTATCTAACAATGACTATATCAAAGGATGAACAATCACCTGCTTCTTTGGCATCCCAGAAGGTCTCAGTTCTTGGTGTTCTTCAGACTTCACAGCAGTCCTCTTCTTAGATTCGTTTTGATCAAGATGACGCTTCGATGGTCGAAGTTGTACAATTTCATGAATTGGATTCAAATGTAACTGCACAAGAGGAAAAACATATATAAAGAAACAGAAAACCATAAACATCCAAATCAAAAAAATAAAGCTATAAGAAAGGATATGCCTTATTTCCATTAAGAAAGCCAACTGTGCATCCATTGATTTTAGATGGCTTCCATGTTGTCGCAAGTATCTAACAAGAGACCAAATCACCAAATACAAATATAATAACGTAAATAGTATAATGAGAAAAATGAAGTAATTACAAAAACTATTTGATTAGTTATACATCTAAAAGCCAACCTGTTTCTTTCTCTGTAATCTCTCATCGGCACCGGCATAATAATTCTTGGAGTTGACATCAATGGTCAAATCAACTTCCACTTCTGCTCTTGTTGGCTTCACTCTTACCTGAAATGTTTCATTATTTTAGGCAATATTAGACAATTTTCTATCCATGTACCAAAAAATAAACTTTATCAATTTATTCACCATTTCCATATAGAATGTTATGCATACCTCTTCGCATATCTCGTCCAATTCGTACGGACGCCACAATGGTCTAAGAGGATATTGAAACATGTATAACTGAGAAAAAGAATAACAGTGCATCATTATTGTAATTCCATCAAAAATATAGAGTTTATCAATAAACCAAAACCGACTACAAACAGAAAATATGACTAAAAAGTTTACAGTTTTATTTACTTGAGTTTCACGATCAACAGGAGCAAAATAAACATCGATTTCTCGAAAAACTTCATCTTCTCCATCCTCGCGTTCAACGGCAATATCCACTGCTTCAGTTTCTATTAAATCATCCAACACCTCATCTCGAATATTTAGCTTGGGCTTCACCTCAAACTTGACATCAACTTCCTCTTTCTTGGGTGCGGACAGCGATAAAGATGCCAACGAAGATGACGATTCGTTTTTGGCTTTTGGTTTGAGTTGGAATTTAGAGCCCTTGGGCGCGAAGCGAGATGTCCGGGATGGGAGCTGCTGCTTTGGGTCATCAATGAAATCGTTGAGATCTTCCATTTTCATATCTTCCATGCTCGCTTAGTCGCTTAGGGACCTGAAGAAA
Source organism: Leonotis leonurus (assembly GCA_026898415.1). NCBI lineage: Eukaryota > Viridiplantae > Streptophyta > Magnoliopsida > Lamiales > Lamiaceae > Leonotis > Leonotis leonurus. The sequence continues at coordinate 278,162 of JAPKLX010000117.1, read as the reverse complement.
CAAATTTTGTGAATGTGAGAGAAATGGATGGGATTGAAATAGGAAAATATGTATAATGTTCACATAATTTAAGGCAAGGCACTGATGATCGAAAAGCTGGTATTGAACAAGACAATGTCATTCAATCAAATCAGTATTTTGTTGTACTAGCCCGTTCTTTTACTAGTATAAGCATTTCGTATAAAAAATCTCGTTGGAATAAGTTCCCTATCTTATTAGAGGTATTATTATTAGACCTTGCTTAATATAATTGGAATAAACATATGAAGCTATCTTGTGAAAGCAATTACAATCATGTGTAACAAAGAAGTATATATATATTCTCATAAAAGATGATTCATTTCAACAATATTAAGTAATTAAATAAATTACAATAATACAATAGTGCAGACAAGCTCAATCTACACCCCATGTTGCAGTTCAACCGAAAAAGAAAGGGACAACAGAAAAGATGGCAATCTGCCGCACAGATCATGAATCCAGAAAACTCAAAAGTCAGATTTTGAAAATAAAATTATACAAATAATACATCTCCTATAACGCTCTTAACAACAGGACAAAGTAGTACAACCTAGTTACTAGACAACAAAATTATGGAAATTTGACCAGTATTGGATGACAATGCCAACTTCTTCACAACCTTTTTAGATTTCAAAAATACACACTGTTGTTGGCAGCAGAAAGAAAAAATAATGAAGAACAAATAGGGAAATCGAGGAGAGAGAGAGAGCTCTAAGCTCGATAGAAGAAGAATACATACTGCCATCATTCACTTATCACCCTGCCAATGAAAACAAAGCCTAATACTGAGTAATAAATGAAGTCAAAACCTATAGACATTAGAACTGCGCTACTCTAAGCATGCAGAACATGCAAGAATTAAATATAAAGCATTCGTCAAAGCAACACACTAACAAGCAGCCTACTCTAAGCATGTGCCTAAATATTATTTCCCCTATTTATACACCTAGAAAGTCCCTTAGAAACACAATTTAGAAATCAGTTTCACTCACACAAACACTTAGAAAATCTGATAGAATAAACATGGTGATGCCCTGCTCAATTCCAGTACGATTCCTAGCAAAGTTCATACCAACCAGTAGACGGTTATTGAGGTAATCAAGAACTGCAAATTTTAAGCTTGATGTGCATGTTTTAAAGTTAAAAGTATAAGTTCAATATATTACATTCACACATTTCAGAACTAGAGAATCTTCTTTTTTTCTTCTGATTGCTTTTGACTGAATTTAGAGACAACTAAGAACCCTTCAAAGACTGAACATATTCATATCACTAAACATAGATTTCGCCCTGAACATAAATTACAAGTCAAAGATTTATCACATGCACTAATTATTATTTATTACATACACAAATTCCTTTATAGAAGAGAATGAGTTAGGTACAGGAATGAAATCGATTTCTGAAATTTAAGATCAAATTAGGGATTTTGCCTTGAACACAAAATTCAATCCAAAACAAACCACATTAAGAACATGCTACAGAAAGCAGACAATTAGAAATCTATTTAAGAGAAGACAAGAATGCCTTAGTTGTTAAGTAGCCACCCTCGAACTCGATTTACAACTGAAGAAAACATGCAACCAATTCAACCGAAACCTTAAGGTAATGAAAACATGCAACCATATATTAAATGCAGAAATTGAAAGTTAGGGGTGTGCCCTAAAGATGTTACCTTTACTAATTGGTGGAGAAGGGGGATGAAATTGACGACTTCCGGCAAAGGATGAAGAGCCCAACTAGTTTTAGGCTAAATTATGTCGAAAAGAAGTGTGGGACTATATTATACCGAATGGAAGTGTGAGAGATAGAGAGTTTGAGTGAGAGAGAGAAACAACTATGGAGGGGCTGCACTCTTCTCTGTCAAAAAAAAAAAGAAATGTAAGAGAAAAAGAGATACCGAGAAAAGAGACAAAGGGAGAGAAATTTACCTGTGGAGACTCTTCCGTGGAGTGCCAGAAACTCCGCCGGCTAGGAGATTCTGCCGAGAAGAGCGAGATAGAGAAGTGACGGTTACAAGTTTAAGATATGGGGTTTATGCGTATAGCATAGTTAGTTCTAAGTAGTCTCGATAAAATCGGTTTAAGAACCGCTTTTATTTGTCGATTTTATTTAATGGGTCTTTTTTAATGGGTCTTTTATATTATATGCATGAGGCCTTTTTAACTAATTGAGTCATTTTAAAAAATGGGTCTTTTCATTTGAATTGAATGGATTAGAAACGAACCATAACATAAACATAACTAAACACAAATGACAAAGCTATTCTTATGTCTTGTCTCCAGACTCCATGCATCACCAACACACGCCCCACGTTAATAGACACATTAATCTAAATATATAAGTAAAATAATATAAATATTATTATTGTAATTAATTTATTGTTGGGAAGTGGACTCCAGCACCTCCCGCAGGAGATCCTCCGTGTATCGTACCCGAGAGAACTTATGGGAGTGCGGTCTGCCTCAGTCGAAAAGGGCATGCACTACCATTATTGACGAGAGGTTAAATGAATTGATTAGTACTACTCATACCAACATGGTGCATCATCTTTTCAGGTGACCTCTTAATAGAAACTCCAAAGTTAAGCGTGTTTTACTTGGAGTATTCAATTCAAATTTTAAAAAGTCCTTCAAAATCTTGAGGTATTCAATACAAATTTTAAAAACTCTTTTAAAATCTTTAAGTATTTAACAGTTTATGAACTTTAATAGTTTATGAATTTTCATGAATTCTCTTTCAAAAATATATATAAATTCTACTATACAAAATATCTCCTAATAACCAGAGATTTCAACAGATTCTCTCAAATAATTTTACAAACCCTCGACTAGGGATGACAATTTAGTCCCGCCCGACACAAGTCTGACTCGACATTAATATAATTAATATATATAAATTATAAATTAAATATAGTATAAATATTATTATTGTAATTAGTATATAATAAATATAAATTAATATATATATATATATTAAATAACATATACAACTAAATAAATTTGGATTTAATACTTAGTTACATTTAAAAGTATAATAAATGTTAAAATATATAAAATGCAATTAAAAATAATTATATGTTTTTTATGTATTAAGAATAAAAAAAATATCTTAAAAAATTATTTAAAAAAATTACGGGTCTGGCTCGAGTCCACCCGATTCATATGGGTCTAGGCTTGGGTTCGGGCCCGACTGGGCCATGGGCCTGTACATATAACCGTGGGCCGGATCTGGGCATAGAAAAGTCCAGCCCAACCCAACACATTGTCATCCCTAAACCCGGCCCTCTTTCTCCTATTTCGAGCCTTTACTAGGAATGATAATTTTACACGGTCTGACTCAAATCTGTCCAAGCCTGCCTGACCCAAATCTGTCCAAGTCTGACCCGATGACGTTATGGTCGGGTTTGGGCTAATGTTTAGGCCCGACATACCCAAGCCCGACCCAAATATTTAAATATCTTATATTAAAACATAAATTTAAAATAATATAAATATAATTATTATTTTTAATGTGTAATAAAAATAAATTAATAGACATATTAAATAAAATGTATGAGCAAAATAATATAAATATCATCATTGTTATTAATGTATAATAAAATATAAATTAATAGACATATTAATGAATATTAAAATATATAAATATATTTTAAAATAAATTAATTATATATTTTTTAAAAATGTGAAAAATAAAATATGGATGTCCGCTCAATCCACATGGGCCTGAACTTGGCCTTGAATTACATGTTCGGTTGGGCCATGGGCTGGGCTTGGGCCCATCAACAAAACTGCATGTCGAGACTGGGCATAGGGAAGTCCGGTCTAACCCGACCCATTGTCATCCATATCCCTGTATTCTATAAAAGTCTATGTAAAAAATGTATTTTACAATCCAATCAAATTTATGGAAATCCATGTAAATCAATCAAAAAAGTCTGTGAAACTCTACACAGACTCTGTAGATTTTCTAAATCCATAGACTTTTTAAAATTCAAAAAAATCCTAAAGAATCCACAACTAATACACCCCCCTAAGAATATTCAATTCGGATTTTTAAAAGTCTTTAAAAAGGTATTCAATACGGATTTTAAAAAGTCCTACAAAATTTATAGATATTCAACAATCTATGAATTTTAATAGTTTATGGATTTCTTTTGATTCTCCTTCAAAAATATAAATAGATTATACTCTACAAAATCTTTTCTAATTACTACAGATTTCAACGGATTCTCCCAAATAATTATATAAATCTGATCATATTTCTCCTATTTCAAGTCTCTATTATGGATGACAATTTTGTCTCATCCAAACCCAACGACAATGGGTCTCACACGTCTAACCCGATGACGTCATGGACCAGACATGGGCCCAAATCTTAAGCTCGATTGGCGGGCTTGGGCCAATGTTTAGGCCAGACATATCCAAGTCTGTCCAATCCCGACTTAAATATTTAAATATTAAATATTTAAATTATAAGTTTAAAATAATATAAATACTAATATTATTAATGTATAATAAAAATAAATTAATAAACATATTAAATAAAATATATAAGTGAAATAATATAAATATTATTATTGTTATTAATGTATAATAAATATAAATTAATAAACATATTTAATAAATATTAAAATATATAAATATATTTTAAAATAAATTAATATATATATTTTAGTATATTAAAATTTAAAAAGTAAAAAGAGTAAAAATAAAAAATATAATTCGAGGTCCGGCGCAAGCCCGCCCGATCCACATGGGTCTGGGCTTAGCCTTGAATTACAAGTCTGGTCGGGCCATGGGCCGGACTTGGGCCCATCCATAATATCGGGTATAGGGAAGTCTGACCCATTGTCACCCCTAGCCTCGCAATCTATGAAAATTCATGTACATCAATTAAAAAAAAGTGTATTCTAAAATTCATTTAAAAATTCACATTTATATAAACCATTTTTCATATCATAAACTTATTCGACATAAAATATTTTGTGAACATGATTCAAACATATTTTAAAATCCACATTTGTAAAATCATTTAGAGTTTAGAAAGAAGTACCCAGCTCAAAGACATATTATAAACATGTTCAATATAAAATATATATCAAACATGGTTCATTCTCAAACATATTTTAAAAATTCACATTTATACAAAATATTTATGGAGTTTGAAAAGAAGTTACACATCTCAACAGACATATCATAAAATGTTCCATATAAAATATTTATCAAACATCGTTTATTTTCAAACATATTTTAAAATCCACATTTGAAGAAAACATTTAGCGAGTTTGAAAAGAAGGTACCAGAAGAGGTATGTGAGAACGAAGCCTACGTAACACCAAACATGGACAGGTGGATAGATGGCCTACTTAGGCAGATCATTTGTACCACTTATACATGTCACAAATCACCTCATGATATGTGTGCTGAACAGATCACACCTTGATTTGTTTGGATAAATCACCTTCTGTGATTTAGATACTCCAGTGTTAGGCAGCATCTGAACAGATCGTATCCTACGATCTACGATCTATGTCTTGAAAACTCAGCTGCAGAACTAGACTAGGAACAAATGCACTATAAATACATATCATGATTCACGATCTGTCTCTCTACATTACAACATCTTCAGAAAAATCTAAGTCTTTTACAGATCAAGTTAGGACCAAATCGTGACTCACGATATGTTCCTTTACATGTTGATCTGTTAAACTAACACATGAAAATAAAACTAAGTCTAAGTTGACAGATCATAATATAAATCTCAATATCTTTACAGATCATATCAACTACCAAATACAGATCATACCACGATTTGTACTGGTAAACACTTAAGAAAATTCTAAGTGTGTGTTTCGATAACCATCATCAAAACTATTTCAAACGGTTCCCAATAATTTTCCTCTTTGTGATGATGTCGAAACCACATTTTACAAATGAATCATGTGCAAGAAGGATTATCATATGCAATGAACAAAAAGTAAATAAGCATGCAAGCAAATGAATGTTATTGTTAGTAACACATTGTAGAATAAAAATAGGCAGGGCTTGGACAAAGAGAGATTGTCATCAGGATGCAAAAGGTGGATTTGTTTCTCATTATATTAACTGTTAGGGGTGACAAAATTATACCCACATAATAGAACAAAATAAAGTAAAAATAAATTACCGTTTAAAAAATTATTTAGAATTTGTTGTCGTCATCTGGCCTGCCTTCTGGATGATGTTTTTGCTTCTGCTTTCTGTTGCTCTTCCGTTTTCAATCCATACTTGGCGTGGATAGCTTCATATATCATTGGATCCTTTAAGCTCAAGGTGCAGTTATAGAAAGCTGCATTTTCGTTGATATACTGTCAAATCATAGCCATGTCTGGAAATCGTCCACCTGACAGCATTGGTGAAAGAAAGATCCTTCTTAGAGGTGGAGTGAGAATAATTTTGTGTTCAATGGAGGCCTTTAGAAATTTCTTAATGATATTCTGATCGTAGAAATCCTCTATGTAGCGTTTAAAGGCATCATGTTCGTTCACATCCACCAGCTGCAGATTCTTCAAGAAGTAGTATTCTTTCACAAAACACTCTTTGATCATGTCCCAAGTCTCCAGCAGATGAGCTGGTACCATTTATCAAAGGCCGTCATATTGGAGGATTTGTAACGAGGCTTTATAAATCTCTTCTTATTCCTCATTTGTGCATTCTCGGCTCTTCTTAGTGTGAACACGTAGCTAATAATAAGAGTGATCTTATTACTTTTTGAGTGTTGTGTGAGTGAGGAATAATGGTGGATTAATGAGTGCTCTTGTTTAGAAAACCTTAGGAATTATCCAAATCGTTAAAACAGATTTATTGAGATGCAGATTTATATGATAGTGCAAAAGGTTAGAATAATAAACAACTGAAAGTAAATATGCAGGAATGTAAAGAACACAGTTGTTTAACGTGGTTCGGGAAATCCCTACGTCCACGATCTGGTCAAAACTAGACCAGATTATCCACTACTGGGATACTCTGCTTGTTTATACTCGTGGAGAACGAGTCACAAGTATCAATCACAACTAGAGAGATACTTATGCACGAAATAAGGGTCGTGTCCCTTTACAACAGATTACCTCTACGTTACCACTAGAAAACTACTAGCTAGCAGGGTGATCTCCTTTCTCTCGATAAGACAGACTTAAATCGAGGTGGGTTTGGTGTGATGTAGAATCACAATTCTCTTGAAGCTCTAAGTCTGGATCAGAGTTGATTGCTTGAGAGTATAATTCAATGTAGCGCGCGTGTCTTCTGTCGTATTTCCTCCAGATTTTGAACTTCAATTATATAGGCATTGAATTTAAAATTCTAGCCGTTGTTGATTGACGTGAGATTGATGGTATATTGCCAATCAATTATGTCCATCATATCTCTTCTTGCCTTGTAGAAACGTTGACTCAATCTTTAGTTTATGGAAACCAGATTGCCAACGGTTTCTTTCCTTCTTTGTGTCAATTGAAGATTCTATTTCCAATCCCTGTTGGATAGGCTTCAATCTTGACGTGGCAAGATGGTATGATGTGTAGGATGATGTCATCTGGTTGTTTGATGACTCTATCGATCTGGTGCCTTGCTGTAAATATCGATCTGGTCGCTGTCTGTTACAGCAGATCGATTCCTTTTTGGCGTGAAATCTTGACCTTCATCCTATGCTATTTTTGAGACTGACTTCTATAGGAATGTTTCTTTTACATTTCAAGTCATCTCCTAATCTGTTCTATAACAGGATTCACTTTATCTCTAGTGATCAGTTTTACACGTAGAACAGTTTAAACTTAAAAACAGTTAAGTGTGTTTCGAAGGATCATCATCAAAACTAAATATATTAGGGTTCCCAACAATGTTTAAATTCAGTTTCCTTAATTCCTTGTTATTAGATTCAGGATTTAATTGCTTTATTAATTTCTGCCTAGGTTATTCGCATTTTAAACTCTTCAATTTCATTCGCCTAGATAAATTAATTAGATTAGTTAAAATATCAAAACTCCTTCTTTTAATTGCTTTCTGTTCTGCAACATAGATAAAACCCTGTTTAGCCTTCCTTGAGAATATGACTTAGGATCAACTTACTTCTCTATAACGAATTCGTACTCTTGCAAACAATTTAATACAATAAATTGGAAGTATATCGGCTGGAAATATTTCTCATGCCCGATACTGAGTCCCTTTATCGGACAGTGGGTCTGGTCTAAACAACGCCACGTACTGACGGTTTAAAATAAGTTGGAACACACACCGATTCGAATCTCCTTCTAGAATCTCCACCGAATCCAACCCTATGAACTTCTATCATATTCCCGATATACTTACTAGAATATCGTGTGGGCGAATCTATCTAGTAATTTAGGAGAAAAGAAGAACAAAAAATTGAAGCATGGAAGACTTCGATATTTTCGAAAATTATGGATATTTAAATCTCCAAGTGGCCGAAAATTATGTCTCTAGGGGATGTGATTTTCGGCCTCTTCTAATGCTCATTTTATAGACATTGTGGTCTAGGAATATGATAGGACTTCTAAGGAGAATGAATTAGATCTCAAATAATAGAATCATATCCTCACCTTTATCTCTTGCGGTTACAACTATAATTCAAATTCAAATTTAAATTATATTAAAAATTAATATGCGCTTGAACAAATCCATAATTGAATTAAATTAATTTTCAAGTCTCATTTGGGCCCAATTAAATTTAATTAATTGTTTGGTCCACCTTTAAACTTAAATTAATTAATTTAAATTAATTTATCCTCCAATTAATTACTCCATGTAAACACAATAAAGTGTAGTTCTATTATAAATATTTATCAACTCCACTATAGGATAAATATTGAACTCATCTTGATTCATTCGAATTACGGACGTAACCCTTTTGTCATTAATTATTTCCCGCGTTTAAAATGTTCTAAATCCATTAATTAATTGAGTTTGTTGACAACTCACTATTAATTAATATATTTATTCGTGAGTGATCCGGTTCAGACCTTAATTATTACATATGGAATAAATTCCCAACCGGCCGAGTTTCTTATGCAATAAATCTTTCTGAACACCTCAAGCAGATTTAATCAACTCGTGTCACCTAGACGTGATTTTGTACGACTGACAGTCAAGTACTTCTGGCTAAGTCAATCACTACCGCCCAAGACATCACTATTTAGGGTTACGAAAAACCCACAAGTGTAGATTAATCAAAGTAGCGTATAATCAACCGTCTATACTAATGTCATCGTCATAGATTAAGAAATGAACTAATTTCCGAGACCTCGTTCTAAGTATCAGCACGTTAGAACTTATTTCACTATGAAACCTCTCAATATGTATACACAAAGCATGTGTATCCGCTTATACATACCGACATCATTATGCGGGCTAAGGTCAGCTCTCGCATCAAATGATATTTCATCCTTTACCGACTAGACTGTCCAAGTCTGTCTAGACTGTAGCTTTATATTACAAAGGAGTTGATTGTGTTACCTTCTGTGTTCATCGATCCACCATACAGTCTACAATTGTAATAAATTGACTTGTTTGCAATTCAATATATAACAATAATATATAACAAACCAATGATAGAAATATTTATTCTCATTAAAGTGCAATTGAAAATAGGTTTGATACATCGTTCAAGCATAAAGCATGTTTTGAGGTATACAAACCCTAATACTCTTTGAGCCCAACATCCTTCCTGATCTGCTCTTCTGCTAGTAGCATAGTCTCTTTTTCTGCAGCAGTGAACGATAGATCAACTCTTGGTCCCGAAAGAGCAGATATTGGTGTATGAGGGGGGGGGGGAGGGTTGAGGGGGGGCGGGGGGAGGGAGAATACATCAATTACAACTTTTTGATTTTCTTGCGAGTTAAGGTAGATAGATGAATAGATCGCACAACATAGAACGTGTGCAATCTGATGTTCAGTGATCTGTGTTTTAACAACACAGAAGGTGAACCAGAAAGTAGTTGATATGTTATCGTGTTATGTCCTTACAGATTGTGTAGGACAAAATGTGCGGAAGTGGTGGTTAATAATGATGTTGCTGAATTAAGAAACCCTTGATTAACCAAGTATTTTTTAATAGGCAGATTACAGAATATGCAGTATCACAGATTATAATGACAGTTATAATGCAATAAAAAACCTGTAAAGTGCAGTAGTAAGAACACAGAGTTTTACATGGTTCAGGAAATCCCCCTACGTCCGCGGACTATCAAACTGATAGTTTACTTCACTAACTTGTGAAAAGTTTATCGCTTATTTAGACTGGCAGAGAAAAAGTCACAACAACAAATCTAAATTGGACTTGAGTTGTGCACGAATAAGGTCATGGCCTTTACACTTACTGTTTACAAGGTATGAAGTTATTCCAAACAACTTGAAGGTTAGAGTGGAAGATAGAACTAACTATTACAGTGCGATGTATATTAATACAAAGTTAGCTCTAAGTGGGGTGTGTTCTAGCTTAAGATATAATTTGAATATGCTAAGAACAAATGGATTGTGCAGAAAGACTAAGTGTGGAAGTGCAGTATGTATGAACACTTGAGAGTTTAAACACTTTGAAAGCTTGAGAGTTTTCTACAGAGTTTGATCGCTTGAAATCTAGTGAATTGTTAGTGAACTCTTGAATGAGTATTCATAGACGATTGAATCACAAACTAGCTGTTGTAAAGCATTGAATGCTTAAACTAGCCGTTGCATTGTACTCCTTGCCAGCGATTGTGCTTTGTTGCCATTTTTGGTATGGAGTCATTTCTTAGTATTCTAATTCTTTCACCAGAATAAGTATATGAGAACGAAGCGTGCGTGGAACCAAAATGGACAGGTGGACAGATGTTGTGTGTAAATGTAACACAATTTATAATGCGTAAGTGCACGCAATCAAGAAGTAATAATAGGAAGTATTTCAAGATCGTCTCCGCATGGAATGCAAATAAGGTCTTATGCTGAAGCATCAAGAACCATACGTGTAGGAGCATTTAAACCATTGTAGAACGTCTCCATTTGAATGCAATGAGGTATCCAATGATGTGGACACTTCCTCAAAAGCTCCTTAAATCTTTCCCATGAAGCTGATTCATCATCAAGTTGCTGAAAAGAAATGATTTCATTTCTAAACTTGGCATTCTTCGTTGAAGGGAAATACTTCAAGAGAAATTTCTCCGCTATCTCATTCCATGTAGTAATAGAATCGGATGACAAGGTATTGAGCCAAGACCGAGCTCTATCCCTTACTGAGAATGGAAATAACCTCAATCTTAACGCCTCTACTGATACCCCAACCAACTTAAATGAGTCTCTCACTTCAAGAAATGACCGAATGTGCAGATGTGGATCCACTGTAGCTTGCTCACTGAACTACCCAACGGTTTGAAGCATCTGAAATATCACCAGTTTAAGCTCAAATTGTGGAGCTTGTACCTCAAGTCGAAGAATCCCAGGGTTCATTTCATTGAACATCGGGGTTGCTTAGTCTCAAATAGCTCGCTTTCGATCATCCGCCATGGCGATGGCGTTGTCCTAGTTCGCTTCTACTTCATCTCCATTATTTTCATTGATCCCCATCACCAAACGCTCTCGATTTCCAGGAGCTGCTGCCATATCTTCTTTCTCTTTTTGTTGTTTTGTTAATCTCCTAAATGTTCATTCGATCTCCGGATCAAAGGGTATCAACTTCAATCCTTCTCCTTCGTTCATAAACTAGTTGATACTTGAAATCACCACGAAGAAAGGAACGAATTCAGACCTTAAAACTAAAATAAAAATAAACTAAACTATAACTAAACATGCACTAGAAACAAATTTCACTCCCCGGCAACGGCGCCAAAAACTTGTTGTGTGTAAATGTAAAACAATATATAATGCGCAAGTGCACGCAATCAACAAGTAAGAATATGAAGTATTCCAAACCCAAGTCTTATAAGATTAGCACATTCTGAAAATAAAAACTGAAAGTGCAGAGATGTTGTTCAACATATCAAGCATTCTAGTACATATTTAAGAGATGGAATAAGGAGAATAAAATGTTTAGAGGTTGATTTTCCAATCTTCCTCCAAGCTGCTGCAATTCTTCTCTTTTTCTCCCAGCTCCAGCTTCTTGCTGCCTTTCTTCAAGAATTGTGTTAAACCCAGATTTCTCTCTTCTCTCAGCTCTTGCTTGTTGCGGCTGATATGTTTATTTTTAGCACTCCTAGGTTTCCAAAAATAGACTCTGAAAAGACCTTGCTACCCTCCAATTTTTTACTAAAGTCAGCTCACTCCTTTGTCTTCTAGCTTGGGATCACTTTTCTCTTTCTTTTACTTTCTGCAACCGTCCAGTCAGCATAATATATCCAGAAGTTGTCTCCTCTTCTACCTTAAACACAAAAAAGATTAATATTGTCTCTTCTCCAAACAAAAGAGCTAAACTAGATTAAAATAACACCAATTAAAATGAAACAATAACAAGACTCAACAAAAAGAAGTAAGAACTACGAAATAAATGGGACAATAAATAACTCTTATTCATGAGTTATCACACCCCCAAACTTAAGACATTACTCGTCCTCGAGTAATTCTTAACCAAAACAAAAACCAAAAAGACACAACACACACAACCCACAGAATCAGCAAACACAACGAAACGGCTCGGCAAAGTCACAATCAATGCACCAAGACAAAGGTAAAAGTTCTCAGACCAATCAAAATATAATTGAGATTGCATGACCTTAAATTTCATAATTCAAATTTTAGCAAAAGATCTCTCTCCACAATCAAGCTATATTTCAATCAAATCTTTCAAGCAATGCATAGTTCTTTCCAAGTCAATCAAATCATCTTCAAGAGAGAAAAATTTCAAAAGTCATGAATCAAGACTCAAAGCATTCCCCATCAATTCATGTAACAAAGCATTAGAGTTTAGATCAGAAGGTCTTATTAAGCTTGTAATGTAAGGCTTAAGCTAAGGTAAGGAAAATATTAATATAAGTAGCTCAAAACACCTTGAATGCCTTAACCCAAAACAACACTCAAACCCAAACCCTTTCTTTTTCTGAATCTAACCCTTATTTCTCCAACAAATATAAAGCAATGTTGTATGCCAACTTTCAGAACTGAGACTTTGAGCTTTTCAGGGCTATATATTTTTCTTTTTTTTTTCTTAATTTGCCATGTTTTTGCTCCATTTTGCTGCAAAATTGCAGTAGCATCTGGGAACGGAACATGTTTTTTTTATTTATTTTTTATTTTTTAGGAACCATCAGCTTATCACAACAAAAAAATGGAGATACAAATCCCACCCACCCCCAAACTTAGAAATAAACATTGTCCTCAATGTTTGAACTTGCATTGCAACACGCCCAATGTGGCATGAAGAGATTGCAGAGAGGCGGTGGGCTGACCGGGTGCGGCCTCGGGGCTGCTGTACTTACGATGCAAGTATTGAATATTTATCACTCAATTCTCAAGTAATTTCTCCTCTGCCGGATCAACTGGTACACCAGCCCGTAAACATAACTGTGTGATCAGTGATGGAAAGAAGAGTTTCCCGGAATTCTTTCTCGCGCAGGCTTCTATCTCCCCCACTAGGATGTGTCCCACATTGAACTTGCACGCGTTCAGGATGCAATAAGCAAACAATACTCTGTCATAAGACTGTGGTCTCATGAGTCGTAGGCAACAACCAACTTTTGATGAAGTAAAGCCAAACCCGAGCTGTCGGTGTAAGGAGATACACAATGATAGATCGATCACCTGTTTGGGATACAACCCACGTGGAACCATCAACTCCACATGCATCTAGCAACAAAACATCCACGTCCGAATCCAGTGTACTCATGAATGAAAAGAACTCGTCCCTACTGGGGGCTGCAAGGTTATAAACCTCATGGATAGCCTACTCAGTGATGGAGACAACAAACCTAGGACTTGGGAAAAGGGATGCCCGTCCTCTCCTTCCTCCTCAAAGTTTGCGTAGAACTCTCGCACCAAAGCGATAATCGATGGCTCCTGTGGGGCACAAAAGTCAGACCACATATGCTCCTCTATCGATCGACTGATGAATGTCGGAGATCTTTCCACGTTCCTCCAGACAAAACGCTTCTCAAATAGTAACTTCTTTTTCTTGACATGCTCAAACCTTTCACGGGCTTCCGGAGTAGCAAATTTCTTAATTTGATCAATAGGCATAGAAGGTGCCGTGTGATCACTCTTCCCCGCTTGCTTAAACGACTCCGCATGTTGCTCTTTCTTTCGACTCTTGGAAGATATAGGGACTGCAGACTTTGTAGACTTAACTGCCTCTTTCCCTTTCTTGGAAGGCTTAGCCACTCGTGCCTTTTTACCACCTTTGGGAGCTGGAGGGGCTGTGTTGTCCTCGGTCTGCAGTTTCTCCTTTCCTCGTGCTGATTTCCTCTTCTTCATGGAAGGAGGAGTAGGAGGAGGGATAGATTCCTACGGGGGCTGCGCACTGGGCACCTCCTCGGCTTGAAAGCAGTTGGAGGTGGGCTAGGTATAGAGGCAGACGGTTGTGCAGGCTGCTCGTCAGTGGCCTCTTGGACGGATGATTGCTTAGACTGAACTTCAGTGGATTCGGGTGCATCGTCCAAATCCTGAATACTCCAAGACTCCTCATTACTCCCAGATGGTGATGGAGGTAGAATTCGCTCATTTTGAGCTTTTTTTTTGTAGGGGGTATTATACCTCACCGTTGAATAAACCTTGAAAAGGGCAAATGTTAGTATCAGGAGATGCAAGGAAACAACTCTTATCATGTAAATCAACATAGACTAAATAATGAGACATATGCAAAACACCAGAAACAAAAAACATTCTAGTACGTGCCCAACAATGGACATTTAGATACAAACACATGACCCCGTATTCACTTCTAATTAAACTCCACCCCCAAACTTATGTCATGTTAACTCATCCTGAAAGTTTAATGCACACACCACATTAAGCACAACCTTAACCATAACAAGTTGCACAAACCAAAATTGCAAATCAACTCATAATCTGAACTCACACCTCGATTGCAGCCACCTTACCGCCACTAAAACATCACAGTAGATACCTCAACATGCAAGAACTGGACAAGTGCATTAATAAGGCTAAGTAAGGGCTCACAAAATCAGATTCTCAATTTAGATTCCCAACGCATTCAAATTCATATTGCATCAACAACCCACAAAACAATCCCTACACTGGAAAATATATCTACATGCACCAATCTAGGGTAGCAATGACAACTGAAATGGAAAAGTTCACATCAATTATAAAACAAGAAACAACTACCCATCAACCAGAATCACATATATTGCATTCCAGGTCGCACACATGATGTACCGTGAGAGAAAGAACAAGGTCGAGCCAAGGGAAAGAGAAAAATAATACCTGGGGTGAGTTCTACACAACAAAATAAACAACAACAATAGCAATGCAAATGACGCTGGGTAGCAAATCCCAAATCCAACTGTGCGACTGCAACTAATGGTGACTACTTTCAGAGAGCAGAAGGGAAAAATGATAAATAGCGAAGGGAACTTGGAAATGATGGCTGGAGATTCAAAAATTCGAGGGTTTGAGATAGAGACTAAATAACGGTGCTCGGATTGTGAACACTAAATTGAATAGTGTCGTCTAGGGTTTTGAAATTGGGGAAAGTTTGAAAGAAATGAAGAAAGTGAGGGAAGTGTAGATGATTAATTTTTTTTTAAACACCGTTCTATATAAAAAAAAATGTGTTTACACAATCCCAACACTTCTTTCTTAGGAAAAAGTAAAATAAAATCTAGTTCTGCACAAGTAAGGATTCAAATCGCGAAAATCAAAAAAGCGGTTGACTTAACCTGATTCCAACACATAGAAAATTTTTGAAAATTACTACCTCAGTATTTGCTGATGCAATTTCACAGCAAATAATGAACAGAAGCTGATTTACCCCAGATTGTGCATTCCTTTGATTTGAATCCACCACTTCTTAACACTTAGAAAAATATGTACCACCCCCAACCTTGATCTCAACACTCCATGCATTTCCAATCTCTAATTATCTGCAATCAGCAAGAAGAACAAAAAAAAAAAAATAGACGCAAGAAACAAGAAATAAAAGAAAATGGAATATGTACAAATGGAAGAGTTTAAGTCGGGTTGTCACTAAAATTTTATTTCAGCTCAAGACAACCCGACTACCATATGATCAGGCTTCATTAAGATTGGTGGTGGTCTTCTCGTGAAAGACCTCTCCACCCCAATAGTGCTTCACTCTTTGTCCATTAACTTTGAATTCACGACCCGAAGCTTCATCCCTTAAGTCCACAACACCGTGTGGGTATACTTTGGTGATTAGGAATGGACCAGACCACCGTAACTTGAGCTTTCCCAAGAACAACTTCAATCGAGAATTAAATAGCAACACTTTCTGACCTTCCTCAAATGTACGAGGTTTAATTCTCTTGTCGTGCCACCTCTTCGTCTTTTCCTTGTAAATCTTGGCATTCTCATAAGCGAACATCCTCATCTCCTCAAGCTCATTGAGCTGCAACAAATGAGCTGCCCCAGCAACTTTATGCTCCAAATTCAACCTCTTAACGGCCCAAAGAGCGCGATGCTCAAGCTCCAAAGGCAAGTGGCATGCCTTCCCAAAAACTAACAGATACGGAGACATTCCCAAGTGTGTTTTAAAAGTCGTTCGATACGCCCACAAAGTATCTTCCAACCTCAGTAACCAATATTTTCGGTTTGGATTCACAACCTTTTCGAGAATGCTTTTAATCTCCCTATAATAAAGCTCCACTTGGCCATTTGTTTGTGGATGGTAGGCGGTTGCAATTCTATGCTTCATATTGTACTTCGCCAACAAACTAGAGAGCACCTTGTTCACAAAATGGGTCCCTTCATCACTGATAAGCGCTCTCGTAGTGCCAAAACGAGTGAAAATATGTTTATGCAAGAACTACATCACAACTTTGGAGTCATTGGTGGAGCTAGCAATCGCCACCACTAAGATGTAAAGATTACCATATAACGACGGGAACGGCCCCACACATCAAACAACTCAATTTCTAGAACACCACTCAAAGGCATCTCATTCCGGGCTGAAATGTTTCCAACCCTTTGGCATCGATCACAATGTTTAGCAAAATCGTGGGAATCCTTGAAAATATAAGGCCAAAAATACCCGAACTGGAGGATCTTTGCAGTGGTATGTTGCCCTCCAAAATGTCCACCATATGGGGCGGAATGACACTGCTCCAATATGTAAGGTATTTCTTCTTCCGGAACACATCGCCTAAAAATGCTATCGGCACATTGTTTGTAAAGAAACGGATCATCCCAGTAGTATGATCTAGCATTGTGGAAGAATTTCTTCAATTGTTGGCTGCTCATATCAGGTGGTTTCAACCCACTAACCAAGAAGTTAACGAAATCGGCAAACCATGGAAGATTCACATGTTTCAATACTAGCAATTGCTCGTCAAGAAATGACTCACGGATAGGCTCTTCTGAATGGCCTTCATGCTCATTTTCCAGGCGAGAAAGGTGGTCAGCAATCTGATTTTCAGACCCCTTTCTATCCCGAAGCTCTAAATCGAACTCTTGCAAGAGCAAAATCAATCGGATGAGTCTTGGTTTGGCATCCTTCTTTGAGATGAGGTACTTGATTGCCGAATGATCCATATACACCACCACCTTTGTTCCCATCAGGTAAGCTCTGAATTTATCAAAACCAAACACAATAACAAGAAGTTCCTTCTCAGTCGTCGTATAATTCAACTGGGCATCCATCAATGTTTTGCTAGCATAATAGATAGAGTGAAAAATCTTATCTTTCCTCTGCCCAAGAACTGCCCCTACTGCAAAGTCACTTGCATCACACATCAATTCAAAAGGTAGAGACCAATCCGGAGCAATGATAATAGGGGCCGACACAAGAGCTTTCTTTAAAATCTGAAATGCTTCCAAACATTCTTTAGTAAACTCAAACTTTATGTTTTGCTCCAGCAAAGTACACAGCGGTTGAGATATCTTCGAAAAGTCCTTAATGAATCTTCTATAGAACCCGGCATGACCGAGGAAACTTCTGACTCCCTTCACTGAAGTAGGTGGTAGCATTTTGTCAATAACTTCTATCTTTGCTCGATCCACCTTAATCCCTTTGTTCGAAATTCAATGCCCCAAAACTATACCTTCTTGTACCATAAAATGACACTTTTCCCAATTAAGAACCAAGTTTGTCTCGACACATCGTCTCAATACTTTCTCCAAATTCTCCAAGCATAACAGAAATGTATTCCCAAAGACCGAGAAATAGTCCATAAATATCTCTACGGACTTCTCCACCGTGTCTGAAAATATGGCCATCATGCACCGCTGAAAAGTAGCAGGTGCATTACATAACCCGAATGACATCTTTTGGCAAGCAAAAGTTCCATATGGGCAGGTAAATGTGGTTTTAAGTTGATCCTCCGGTGCTATCGTGATTTGATGATAACCGAAATACCCGTCCAAGAAGCAAAATAATTCCTTCCCCGCCAATCTGTCTAACATCTGATCCACAAATGGCAAAGGAAAATGATCCTTCCTTGTAACTTTGTTCAGCTTGCGATAATCCACACAAACTCTCCATCCAGTGACAACACGAGTATGAATTAGTTCATCATTCTCATTCGGCACAACTGTAACCCCTTCTTTCTTCGGGACACATTGCACTAGACTCACCCACGTACTATCTGAAATTGGGTACACAATACCTGCATCAAGCCATTTAATAACCTCCTTCTTGACCACTTCCTTCATGATCAGATTCAAACGCTACTGCTCTATAGAATTGCTGCAGCCTTCTTCCAGAAAAATCTTATGCAAAACAATGGATGGACTAATACCTTTGATATCGACAATGGTCCAACCAGTAGTTGCCTTGTAATGCTTCAGTACTTCCAACAATTGATCCTCCTTCTCAGAACTCAGATCAGCTGCAATGATAACAGGCAGGGTCTCCTTGTCTCCCAAATATGCATACTTCAAATGAGATGGCAATTGCTTGAGTGTCAACTGTGGTGGCTCAATAATGGATGGTTTAGGAGGTTTAAACTCCCTCTTGGACAGCTCCAACAACTCAAATTTCTTCCCAAAAACTGCGTCTCTCTGTTGAGCTTCCATCCATCTAACATGAGCTTCATCAATCTCCATTAAATCATCAAAATCGTCAAGGGAAAATTCATCAAAAATTTCTCCAGAAGTAGCATCTTGTAAACTTTCCACCACTAAAGCCTCAATAGTGTGTATTGAAGAGCATTCTTCTATTTAATCGGGATATCTCATGGAGTTGAAGAGATTAAATGTAACTTGCTGATCATTTACCCGCATCGTGAGTTCACCCTTCTGGACATCTATTAAGGTGCGACCTGTAGCAAGAAATGGTCTCCCCAAGATGATGTCCGCCTCATAATCAAGAATAATGAAATCTGCCGGAAATATAAATTGGTCAACTTGTACCAAAACGTCTTCAATCTTTCCTTCCGGATGGGCCATGGAACAATATGCCAACTGTAGAGTAACTGTGGTCGGTCTCGCCTCTGCGATACCCAACTTCTTGAAAATAGAAAGCGGCATAAGTGTCACAGCCCAATTTCTTAACCCTCTCTTAGTTAAGCAATTAGACCATGACTCGGTTAACTTACTGTACTCTTGGAAACAAGGTTTAAACTCAGGATAAAGTATATCAAATTTTCGCAGGAAATTCCGACAGGTTTGACACTTAAACTTCAAAAGCTTATAACTTTCTTATCCGAACTCCGAATTTAGATCCGAAAGAACCGTTAGAAAGGTAATGAAAAGATATTTAAAATGGTATAAAATTTTCAGAAATTCGGACAAATGGAACGGGCAGAAAAAGGATTTCAGAGGCTGCCCTGTTTTTAGCAAAAGCAAACATACGGATAATTTATAAACTCGGAACTCAATTCACCAAGAGAAGAACTCAACCCAAAGGGAAATAGGTTGAACACCATGATTCACCAAGGGAAACATATCAACATGATTTCCATAAACCAACCAACATAACAGTACTTAACATTCATATTAGAAACGAAAGTGTACTGAATTCTCTCTTAACATAAAGGGTGGATGATTATGGTGTATAACAACAACATCCTTGAACAACTAGATACATATATGAACAAAGCATGGGAAAAACAAGCCCAAAACCGGCATTCAACACCATCTCCACCTCCACTGCTCAACCTGCACATTTAAAAGAATATGCAGGGCATGAGTACGATATGTACTCAGTGGGCACGTTGCCAAAAACTTTTTTTAAAACATGCTCTTGTGACTTGCAAATGCTTTCTTTTAAAAATAAAACATTCTCATGCTCAAACTGTAACATAATCAAATCATACTTGTGTCTACAGACAAAATCAATCAAATACACCATATCTACGCACTTCTTGTGTTGAAAGGTAGGCCTCCCCTTCAACACTATGACCGGCCAGTCCGCTCACCGGCTCACGGTCACATATGTGTACACAAACCCTTACTGGCAGCTCGTCCAGCATAGGGCCGATATCGTAATTCTCTCGTAGATAGGCATCATACATCATACCTCATACTTAAAACATGCAAGTCACATCTTTCAAAATAACATGCATAATCAAATGTTTCATAAATAGCATGCATACTTGAGTAAGAAATGCCCACCCGAATGACTTATTCTATATAAGTCAAAGGCTCGTCTTCTTCTTTCTTGGGTTCCATCCCTCTTCTTTTCACTTCACTTGCACCTTAAATATATAAATTTGGAGTACATTAGAAAGATATTACTCCACTATTTCTCAATTATACTTGCTTACTTAAAGAAAATCCCTCGTCTCAACTCGGATTACTAAGATTTTACTTTCTTTCGGGTCATTGCATCCTTAATCTATTTCCTTATTTACAATCTTATAAATACACATAATTATGTATTCTAAGCTTATTTATAAGCTTACTTACATACTTAACCTCATACTTAATAATTATGCACACTCTTTATTTATACCAAATATCAACTTATGCATATTTATCTTATGAAGATCAATCAAGCTTGATTATTCACTTACTAATACTCATAAATCATTTTCTATCATTGAATTTTATTTAACTTACACAATCATAATACTTCCTTCTTTACATACTAAACTAACAATTTCTAACTTTCACATACATGGCTCTTTAAATCTAATAAATTTACATTAGCCATCATATTCTTCCCTTATCTCAAATATCACCTTAGATCAAACAACTAAATCTTCTATATGTATCTTTTGATCATCCCATTCTCCAAGCAAATTTTGAATCTTAATGAAATGATGATTCTATCTTCAATCTCTTGATTTATCTATGCTTACTACTACCTAAATAACTCTAATACATCATCATCTAAATAAATTAACATCAACACATATGTAAACTATGAAACTTCATTAACCATTAGATTTTTGAAAATCTATTTCTAGTGCTTGAAAAATTCTCTATAAATTATTCTAGGCCTTATTCATACCATTGAACTCAAATATGATCTCAAATTAAACAAATAAAATCAAAATCTTATAGAGCACCATCATGAAATTTAAGGTCATTATGACAACTTAGGAAGTTTGGATTTTTGCTCTAATTTCTTACTCTAATCATGCTTATTGATGTCTAATGATACTTATCCATGCTCAAATCAAGCAAATTCATACAATTTCTACTAATTCAAATTAGGGTTCATGTAGAAGATTTAGGGCAAATCCAAATATCCATCCTCTTTTGAAATTCATTTCATAGTCTCACTTAAAACATACCATTCTATCTATTTACTACAACATATTTGAAAATTAAAGCCATATACTATAAGCTATGGAACATAAGATTACCATGGATGAAAGAGGAAATTTTCATCAATTTTACAAGCTAAAGATGTAGAGATGATAATTATTTACCTTAATATGGTATTTTTCTTGAAATTTTGGACAAATTTAGCTTGAAATATTGATAAATTGGGAGAAGAAAATTTGGTTATGGAGAGGAGAGGTGATGAACGAAATTTGGAGGTGTAGGAGGTGGATGATGATGAAAAATGATAAGGATAAGTATTCTTATACATTAAGTAAGATATTTTCTTAATTAAATAATTAAATAATCATCTACAAGTCTCTAGAGTCTTCTAGAACGTCCCGATTCTTCGTTTTTCGCGATTCGAGATATTAATGCTGGATGATTCATCTCGATATCTAGAATTCATTGGTTCAGACCGTTCGTAATTTGGAGTTTTAAAATACCGAATAAATCTAATTGAATAAATTCTTTCTAAAATGATATTTTCTAGTAAAATCTTCATAATAATCTCTTCTATATATATTATAAAATCGGGCATAA
Source organism: Leonotis leonurus (assembly GCA_026898415.1). NCBI lineage: Eukaryota > Viridiplantae > Streptophyta > Magnoliopsida > Lamiales > Lamiaceae > Leonotis > Leonotis leonurus. Next base: position 255,735 of record JAPKLX010000117.1, on the reverse strand, counting down.
ATTGTAGGTATTACTACAGCTGTTGAATTCTCAAACTGAATTTTAACCGAAAACTTATTTAATTATTGTCGAAATTGCAATAATAAATTTTTATTCTCTATTTTATCTGTTTTCTAACTTAATGAAATTTCTAATTCCATTTTTCTATATTATCTAATAGCTAAAAATTTTCTCTTCTGAGGGGTATGCTTCGTCTGAATTTATTCTATCTCAACCCCTCTCTTTTATCGCTAATATGGAATTAATAAATTCCATTTTCTTTCTTAACAAAATAGTCATAATTCTTTCTTCTAAATTATAGAATAAATCCCTCAAACTCTTCTTAATCTCATAAATATTTTCTCTTAAGGATGCAATGCCCTAATTAAGCTTTAATCACACTTTAATTATGGCTATAGTATTTCGGGGTATTACAATAAGGTTAATGCTTGCTCCTAAATCACATAAAACTCTTCCAACATCACAGCCTCCAATAGAGCATGGAATTGTAAAGCTCCCTGGGTCCTTCAACTTAGGTGGAATTTTACTCTAGAAGATGGCGCTGCTACCTTTCGTCAAAGTCACTGTCTCAAACTCGCCAAGTCTCCTCTTCTTCGTCAAAATATCCTTCAAAAATTTCACGTAGCTCGAAATCTGTTCTAAAGCCTCCACCAACGGTATGTTAATCTGAAGCTGCTTTAAAACATTAGGAATCTTCGGAACTGATGATCTTGTTTCTATTTCTCAAAGCGCTGAGGAAACGGGGGCGACGGTTTCACTTTCCCATTTTGCTGCAAGATTGTTGTAGCATCTGGGAACAGAACATGTTTTTCAATTTTTTCTTCTTTTTCCAACTCAACACATCTTTGGATTGAAGTGGGCTCAGATTGCTTTTGTGGCTTTTCATCATTATTTTTTAGCTCTTTTCTACTCCTTAACGTCACCGCCTTGCACTGCTCCTTGTCTTTCGTTGGATTAACCGTGTCGCTAGGCAAAGTTCCATAAGGTCTATTCTTTAATTCATTAGCTAGTTGCCCCATTTGCACTTCCAAATTCCGAATCGAATCTGTTTGGCTCTCTATTACAGCATCAATCTTTCCCATGAATTCTTTCATCATAAGCTCTAAAGGATTCGGTTTAGGAGCTTGCACCACCGGTTGTTGTTGATGGTACCCTTATTGAAAATTTTACTTCAGTTGCTCTTGATTCCCAATCGAACCTCCATTGATTAGTCCATGAGAAATTAGGATAATTTGACTAAAATTATGGTTTCCCACATAGCAAACCGAAGCGGGATTAAACAGACAACTCTCAAAGGAATGTCCTTCCCCATAATAAACACATGCTAATTCCATGACGGCCTGCACTACTGGTGTAGATACGGGCTGACTTCCCCCGACACTCAAATTCTTCAATATATTATTCATAGAAGCCATGTGTGCTGTTAATGCGGTAAATGCATCCACATCATGTATTCCGGCAACCTTTCTCCCCGTAGGAGCTCTACAATTCGACCAATAATAGTTGTTGTTGGCTATACTCTCCAAGATCTCATATGCCTTATCATAAGACTTTGACAAAATTGCTCCATTTGCTGAAGCATCAAGAACCATACGTGTAGGAGCATTTTAACAATAGTAGAACGTCTCCATTTGAATGCAATGAGGTATCCCATGATGTGGACACTTCCTCTAAATCTCCTTAAATCTTTCCAAAGCTATATTAACTAATTCATCATCAAGTTGTTGAAAAGAAATGATTTCGTTTCTAAACATGGCATTCTTCGTTGGAGGGAAATACTTCAAGAGAAATTTCTCCTCTAGCTCATTCCATGTAGAAATAGAATCAGATGGCAAGGTGTTGAGCCAAGACCGAGCTATATCCCTTAGTGAGAATGGAAATAACCTCAATCTTAACGCCTCTGCTGATACCCCAACCAACTTAAATGAGTCGCTCACTTCAAGAAATGACCAAATGTGCAGATGTGGATCCACTGTGGCTTGCCCACTGAACTGCCCAATGGTTTGAAGCATCTGAAACATCACCGGTTTAAGCTCAAATTGTGGAGCTTGTACCTCGGGTCGAAGAATCCCAGGGTTCATTTCATTGAACATCAGGGTTGCATATTCTCTAATAGCCCGCTTTCGATCATCCGCCATGGCGATGCGTTGTCCTGGTTCGCTTCTACTTCATCTCCATTATTTCCATTGTTCCCCATCACCAAACGCTCTCTATTTCCAGGAGCTGCTGCCATATCTTCTTTCTCTTTTTGTTGTTTTCTTAATCTCCTAAATGTTCGTTCGATCTCCGGATCAAAGGGTATCAACTTCAATCCTTCTCCTTCGTTCATAAACTAGTTGGTACCTGAAATCACCACAAAGAAAGGAACGAATTCAGACCTTAAAACTAAAATAAAAATAAACTAAACTATAGCTAAACATGCACTAGAAACAAATTTCACTCCCCGGCAACGGTACCAAAAACTTGTTGTGTGTAAATGTAACACAATTTATAATGCGCAAGTGCACGCAATCAACAAGTAATAATATGAAGTATTCCAAGATTGTCTCCACAGAGAATGCAAATAAGGTCTTATGCACGTTCAACCAAGAAGAAAATAAAACGACGGAAATTTAAATCAATATTTTGGAGTTTTCTAAACTAGAATTCTAGAAACAATTAACTCTAAACAAGATTAAAGGAAACTAAAATTAGCCTACTAAATTATGCAAACTAAATATTTATAAAACTAAAATTAAAGGCACGAAAAGATCAGACAACAATTGGGTTAAAAACAGACTCGGGTTCGGAAATCCTCTTGCTTAATTCACATTCGAGCAAATATTCCTGCAACAATCCTTCAGCATTCGGTTACAGTAGCTTAAATCACACATTTGGCATACGAATTTTCCAAAACATATGCACTATATTAAATTAACCAAGCTAATATATTCCTATACCAAGTCTAGCTAACAAAATATGCAGAATTCATCATCATTTACTGAGGCTAAACAAGGTTAACACATATTCATATGCTATCAACACAAGTGTTCATTCAATATTTTCCACCATTAACAAACCTTTCCAAAATGTATTAATGACTAAACTCTCATCAAATGCTAGCCAAACATAAATAAGAGATTGAACAATAGCTATTGAATGAAAAGAACTCAAATGCTTCAGAAATACAGATCACAAATCTTATATATAAAAACAAGATTCATTCCTAACCCAAGTCTTATAAGATTAGCTCATTCTGAAAATAAAAACTGAAAGTGCAGAGATGTTGTTCAACATATCAAGCATTCTAGTACAAATTTAAGAGATGGAACAAGGAGAATAAAATGTGTAGAGGTTGATTTTCCAATCTTCCTCCAAGCTGCTGGAACTCTTCTCTTTTTCTCCCAGCTCCAACTTCACGCTGCCTTCCTTCAAGAATTGTGTTAAACCCAGACTTCTCTCTTCTCTCAGCTCTTGCTTGTTGCGGCTGATATGTTTGTTTTTAGCACTCCTAGGTTTCCAAAAATACTCTGAAAAAACCTTGCTACCCTCCAGTTTTTTACTAAAGTCAGCTCACTCCTTTGTCTTCTAGCTTGGAATCACTTTTCTCTTTCTTTTACTTTCTGCAACCGTCCAGTCAGCATAATATGTCCAGAAGTTTTCTCCTCTTCTACCTTAAACACACAAAAGATTAATATTGTCTCTTCTCCAAACAAAAGAGCTAAACTAGATTAAAATAACACCAATTAAAATGAAACAACAACAAGACTCAACAAAAAGAAGTAAGAACTAAGAAATAAATAGGACAATAAATAACTCTTATTCAAGAGTTATCAACAAATGACCCATTTAGGTAGATCATCTGTACCACCTATACATTTTCCAAATCACCCCTTGATTTTTGTGCTGAACAGATCACTCCTTGATTGTTTGGTAAATTACCTTATGTGATTTTGGACACTCCATTGTTAAGCAACATCTGGACAAAACGTATCTATGTTCTGTGTCTTGTGACAGAACGTATCCTATGTTATGTGTCTTGTACGCTCTGCTGCAGACCTAGACTAAGTATAGATACTCTATAGATACAGATCGTGACTCACATTATGTCTCTTTACATTGCAGCATCTAAGAAAAGCAAAGTCTATAACATATCGGGTTAAGAACAGATCGTGAGCCACGATCTATTCCTTTACATAGTGATCTGTTAACTAACACATGAAAGTAAAATAGAGTCTAAATTGATCTTCTATAGAAAAATCTTAATACAAATCTTAACATCTTTACAAATTAGATCAACTCTCATACACAGAACATGCTACGTTTTGTGTTGGTAAACACTTAAGAAATTTCTAAGTGTGTGTTTCGGTAATCATCATCAACACTATTACATGGGGTTCCCAACATCAACATGTGCAGATTGTTTGAATGCCCAATGTTGAATGCAGGTTGTTTCTCTATCACTATCCTTCTTTGTCCAGACACAACAGATACAGATGAAGCACCAGTCTTACTGTGCTCTATTGTGGGTCCTTGCTGTTATGGAAGCATCTTCCTCTGTCCTTTCTTCGGTAGCGGTATGATCTGTGCGGGAATAGCTTCAGATGCAGGCACCTTCTTGACCTGTACCCGAGTAATGTTCTCAGCTGCTTTGCCTTTTGTCTGGGTCCTGGTCTGCTTCTTTGTTTGTGTTTCCTTAATCTGCTCAGTCATCTGCTTGGTAGCCTTCCCATTTCCCTTGTCCGCCTTTTTCCCTTCCTTCCCAACATATTCTCCCTTTTCGATAGAATCAAAAAGGGGTCACAGTTGTGAATGATTGTAGTTCATCTTTCAACTTCTTTATTTCGTCTTCAATGTCCATCTTGCTGGTGAGGAGAGTAGTAATGTTGGCATCTATTTATGGGTGCTTCTTATCATGAATTGAGTCGGAGATAGCCATATTTTTAGTGTTTTCTACTCCAGTCTCAGTAGTACTCTCAAACAATCCTCTAACTTCCTCAATGTCATCAGCATTTGCGAATTTCAAGTTCTTAGCAGTTTCAGGAACCATCTTTTGAATTGCATCTTTAAACTTGTTCATTTCAAAGTTGGCAATCTTCTTCGATACTTCAGCGAATGCCTTAGCTACAACTTCTTCAAATGGATCATAAAGCATTTGTATCTTCTCGATCTGTTCTTTCTGAGAGTTGAACTGTGCATTGATTTGGGTAATCTCATTTTCCAAGGCTTCTTTCTTTGCCTTCTGATCTTTCGCATCTCTATCTGCAACTGTAGTAATGCGTTCATGTGTTTGTGCGCCCAAAGAAGTGAAAGTTGTGTTGCCAACATTAAGAACTAGCTGAGCCAGATTGGCAACGTCCTCGCTGACGCGGACATGCATCATCTGCTTGATGCTTTGATATGTGACCGATGGAGGAGAGAAAGAAAGTAGTTCAGCGATGGAAAAATGTTGTTGTCCAGGTGGAGCTGTTCCTGGAGTGAATACATAATCGGAGATAAAATGTTCACACATGGGGCCTTGAATCCCTGGTTTTGGTGTCTTGTTTGTGTGTACAACACTAGCAGATACTAGTGGCAAATTAGAGTCAATCTGTGGTGGTGCAAAAGTAGTAGCAGAACGTGGAGTTGGTGGTCTGTCTACTAAAATTTATGTATCTATGCTGTCACTATCCATGTCCATGTGGTCTTTAGGGAAAACTATAAGTGGGGTGGTACAGATGGCAGTTAGAGTAGTTGATGGTTGTTGTGGTTCTTGTTGAGTAGTTGGAGAACGTGGAGTATAAGGCTCAGAAATGTAAAATGGGCGCAGGTTGAGGCTAAGCTCGTCAGCTTCCTACCTCAGTTTAATTAATTGCATAAATAATTAATTCTTACACACATAATACCACATATGATAAAATAATAACATAAGTAAACACCTTTCTCCTTAGCAAGTCCTTCGTTTGTGGAGAGACAATCTGAATCACCAGCAATGAACTGCAATCCTCTCCAATTGAACGTACCTGGCCTCCAAAGCTTCTAACATATTCTCAGCCTATGATCTGACTATTGTGTGGGCAATAATCTATCAAGAGAGGAGCTAAAAAATTAGGGTTTGGAATACCCTAATTTTCAAAAATTAGTAGTATGATACACTACAAAGTGGGGGTAGCGACCACTAACCCCCAGCGATCGCTACCCCAACTTTCTGCCAACCCTCACCGAACATAGGGGTAGCGAGCGCTACCCTAACGTTCTGCACAATTCCACCGCAAGTAGGGATAGTGACCGCTATCCCCCAGCGGCCGCTACCCCCTTCACTGCCTCCCCATCTGAAGCGCTAGGGTAGCGACCGCTATAATAGCGGAACCCTAGATCCCTTTTTTTTTCTTCCGCCGCTTTTCTTTTTCCTTCTTTCTTTCTTCTTTTCTTCCCCACAATCTCTCACCTACCTCTCTTCTCTCCCTCCCCAGCGACTCCACCATCCTCTCTATCTCTCCCTAGCGCCTCTCATTTCCATTGCCTCTCCATCCATTCTCAACCTTCCTTCTCTCCTTTCCTCTACCCACCACCATCCACCCACCCTCTCTTCATCCCTTCCTACATCACAAGCACCACCACCTCCACAAACACCACAACCCAACCCTACAGCCACCGCCGCCACCTCCACCATGGTAACCTCTTCTCCCCCTTCTTCTCTCCACCATGACCCGCAAAAAGAACCGAGCTTGAGAGCACGGCACGAGTAGCTCCAAACCCCAGAACGGGGGGCTCGAGGACCTCCGGGAGGATTTCAATTGTCCATTCCTCATCCGCACCGACTTAGAGGGCCGCTTCTATGAGCATTGGACTCGTTTTGAGGTTACTCCCCCTCACACTCTTGATTGAAACTTACTTCATAATTTACATTTTACTAGTGATATTGAACGATATTTGGATGTTTTAGGATTAGTGTTCTAAGGTGCTAACCCATGAATTTTTATTCACTCTTAATGTGCATGCTGATATTACTTGTTGTCAATTTCTTTTGCGTGAAGTGCCATGTAGATTGTCTGTGTTTCAATTGTGCGGGATTATGGGTTTTCACGGCAAGAATGTCGGGGATCAAACTCCACCTTCACAGTTTATCCCGAATGAGGCTTGAACTGCACTGATGGGATTTCACAATTGGCAATCTGGAGGAATGTCGGCTGGGTTTATACGGGACAACGTGTTGTGCATTCTCCACAAGTTCATTGTTTATGCCATCACGGGCAAAGAACAGCGGAACAAGGTGAATCACGTGGAGAAGACGTACATTGACCGTTCACCAACTTCTTGCCCTTTCTGACCGCACTAGAAACATTTACCAGTTCCCTCATTTTTCTTTTTCGTGTAATGGTTTGTATACCTTAAAGCATTCTTTGTGCTTAGACGATGTATCAGACTTGTTTTCAGTTTCATTTTAATGAGAATAAATATTTCTACCATTGGTTTGTTATTTATTATCTTTCTATATTAAATTGCAAACAAGTCAATTTCCTATAATTGTATACTATGTAGTGGATCCAAGATCATAGAAGGTTACACAGTCAGTTCCTTTGTAGGACAAAGCTCACACTCTAAACAGACTTGGACAGTCTAGTCGGTAAAGGTTGCAGTATCTTTTGATGCGAGAGCTGGCCTTAGCCCGCATAATGATATCAGTATGTATAAGCTGACACATGTTTTCCGTATGCATATTGAGAGGTTTGTTCGACTAAAAACGTATACTAAGAAATTATAATACGAATAAAGTCGACCCGAATGTCGAATTTCGTGGAAGACTATGCAGGGCAATGATTATAAGAACTTTAATGAAATAAAACAAGTCCTAGAACACTCTAAATCAGATTGAGATAAGAATTATAGCTAAATTAACGGAAAACGGTAAAAGAGGTAAACAAGTGAGAAAGGTCAAGGGTAACGATTATCTTAAATCTAGGTTCAATGCTTATTCGATCAAATCATGCTTTTAACTAGATTCTTCTAAGTTGATTAGCTAATCACTTCCGTGTTCTTTAAAACTAATCGATGATTATCACTCATGTGTCCAAATCACACTTAAAAGAAATACCAAATTCAAAACACGATTTCCTTTTTACGTTTCCAATTATAAGGTTTGATGTTTGATTAAGCATAGAACAATTCATTACAATTCATTCCATATCTTAGAGTTCCATATGATGATCAAGCATATAAAACTCATAAAGCACCAATCAAATAGCCATTCAAGATCAATTTAAAGCATTAAACCATAGATAAAAATAATCTAACCCTAGAGAGGTAATTAGCCAACCATGGATAAAAATGAAACCATAGAAATCTCCATTAAGATGAACTTACTACGAATCCACAAAGCAAGGTTGGAATACCCTTCAATCTCTTGAAATACCAAGTCTTATCTACTAAAAGCAAGTAAAGAGAATGTTTCTAAGTGTTTTTCTTTTAGTCTAATCGTCCACCCTCACCAAATGACGCCAAAAGCGAATAAAAACTATAGTTGGAACTGCCAGCCAGCGGTCGCTGGCTTTTTGCTTCTGACGCATGATCTCTGCAGGGCCAGCGGTCGCTGGGTCCTGCCTTCTGAAAAACTCTGCAGAGGCACCCCAGCAGACGCTAGTCCCAACTTTTGCCTCGTCGTCATGGCCTTTTTCCTCGTGCTCTACTCGGTCTTTTGTGCCCCACTCGGCTTCGTCCACGGAATGAGTACGACAAAATTCTAGCTCCATCTTCATCTCCTTTCCACCTTTTTCATCCAAAACCAAAAATAAACAAACCGGCGTAAAAACGAACAATAAAACGACAATTAACAAAAGACAAAAATACAAAATACGACAAACCGACACACTAAAATATAACAAAAACATACTAAAAAACTCCCCCACACTTAATCATTTGCTTATCCTCAAGCAAAGTCCAACAACCAAGCATCAACATATACCAATAATCAACATATAAGCCATACCGCCATCCATATCTTCAAACCAAAATTAGACTAGGCTCAATTCTAATTGTATTCAGTCACTCAATTAAGATGTAATTTTACCCGTTACTAAGTTCATCAATACACATATGGTCACGATGTACACACATCTCACATCTCCCTATCGTTCATATGTTCAATTCCCCTTTTATTAACGCCCTTCTAGCGTTTTTTTTTACTTACGCGCTTCTAGCGTTTATTATTGTTATTATTTATTTTTATCCAAGGGAAACCGAACACATAAAAAATAAGGAGTAGCCACTCATAATTCGAATCATGACCATTATGCATACCGACTAATAAAAGCAACATGCCCCACATATCATCTTAACCACACAACCTAGCTCAATCACAATCGAACGTATCTAATATTACACCTATACATACCACATACAGGGCTCACATATCAACCATCAATATATATCAACACTAAGCTATTGAATAAGCAAGTAGACAATCATGATCAAATGTGGGGAATAATAAACAAACAAAAACACAAACAAGCAAACATCAAACACTAAAAATAATAAAGACATGCAAAACATGCAAGAAAATAAACAAACCCCCCCCCCCCCACACTTAAATCCTACTACGTCCTCGTAGTAAGGAATTAAAGAAAAGGAATACAGAGACTTCCCTGATAACATGAAAAACTGGCAACAAGTCCAAAAAAAGAAAGGCTCCTAGAATTGTACCTGCATACAAAGACACAACACCCAAACATAAAACAGAACAAATAAATAAAAATAAAACATAAAACAAAAAGAAGTAAAAAGAAAGAACTAAAATGTCGGAGGATCTTGAGGATCCTGATACTCGAATGAAGGTGAAGGATGAGGGTGGATGCCGGTCCAGCTAGCCCATTGTGTCTCCAGAGAGGAGACACGTGTCTCTAGAGATTCTAGACGGGAATCCATGGAGCGAAGAATTAACGTCTAAGTGTCTAACCTTCCAAACAAGTCAGTTTGGAAGGACCTGAAATCATCCCGAGTCAAATAATCTCCGCCAAAACCACTCCCGGAGCCACTGGCAAAACCGTCTTGGTCATAGGCGCCTTGATACCCTCCAAGATATCCGCCTTGTTGATCTCCCTCGTAAGCACACTCCTCCATCTCGGCATTAGTACCAGTGGGGAGGTCATCAGTCTCGGGAGGGGCCTCGGTAGATGGACTCGCACCTCCGACTCGCTCAAGAGCTTCCTCACGCTCACGAAAGCGTCTCACACATTCTCTTCGTTCATAGGGAACGAAGGAAGTCTCGGAGGAGTCAAGAAGTCTGGCATGCTTGAGAAATGTGGCATCCAAGTTAAGGCTTTGTACCCATTTATAATTGTGTGGTACCTGAAAATCAAAGTGACGAGCAAGACGAAAAGCAATATATGCTAAGGCAGGATGAGTCTTTTTCCTATATTTAATTCATTTGAGCTGAGTCCAGACGAAGGAAGAAATACATACCTTCTACCCTTTAACAGCGGCAGATAGGAGAAAGAACTCATTGGTACTGACCTTATTGGCTTCCGCCTTTCCTGATATATTAAAAGCAATGAACTTATGCAAGAGGGAAAGTCGGTAAAGATTACAGTATCTTTTGATGCGAGAGCTGGCCTTAGCCCGAATAATGATATCGGTATGTATAAGCTGACACATGTTTTCTGTATGCATATTGAGAGGTTTTTTCGACTAAAAACGTATACTAAGAAATTGTAATACGAATAAAGTCGACCCGAATGTCGAATCTCATGGAAGACTATGCAGGGCAATGATTATAAGAACTTTAATGAAATAAAACAAGTCCTAGAACACTCTAAATCAAATTGAGATAAGAATTATAGCTAAATTAACGGAAAATGGTAAAAGAGGTAAACAAGAGAGTAAAGGTCTAGGGTAACAATTATCTTAAATCTAGGTTCAATGCTTATTCGATCAAATCATCCTTTTAACTAGATTCTCTAAAGTTGATTAGTTAATCACTTTCGTGTTCTTTAAAACTAATCGGTGATTATCACTCACGTGTCCAAATCCCACTTAAAAGAAATACCAAATTCAAAACACGATTTCCTTTTTACGTTTCCGATTATAAGGTTTGGTTGTTTGATTACAAATGAGACATAGAACAATTCATTACAATCCATTCTGTATCGTAGAGTTCCATATGATGATCAAGCATATAAAACTCATAAAGCACCAATCAAACAGCCATTCAAGATCATTTTAAAGCATTAAACCATAGATAAAAATAATCTAACCCTGTAGAGGTAATTAGTGAACCATGGATAAAAATGAAATCATAGAAATCTTCATTAAGATAAACTTACTACGAATCCACAAAGCAAGGTTGGAATACCCTTCAATCTCTTGAAATACCAAGTCATATCTACTAAAAGTAAGTAAAGAGAATGTTTCTAAGTGTTTTTCTTTTAGTCTAATCGTCCACCCTCTCCAAATGACGCAAAAAACGAATAAAAATTAGGGTTGGAACTGCCAGCCAGCGGTCGCTGGCTTTTTGCTTCTGGCACAAGATCTCTACAGGGCCAACAGCCACTGGGTTCACAGCGGTCACTGGGTCCTGCCTTCTGAAAAACTTTGCAGAGGCACCCCAGCGGGCGCTAGTCCTAACTTTCGCCTCATCGTCTTGACCTTTCTCCTCGTGCTATCCTCGGTCTTTTGTGCCCCACTCGGCTTCGTCCACGGAATGAGTACGACACAATTCTAGCTCCATCTTCATCTCCTTTCAACCTCCTTCATCCAAAACCAAAAACAAACAAACCGACGTAAAAACAAACAATAAAATGACCCGAAACAAAAGACAAAAATACAAAACAACACACTAAAATATAATAAAAACATACTAAACAAAGTTTCACAGTGATATAGGGTCTATTTGTTGTTGCTAAGAATGAGGTCTCGAAAAATAGTTATTTTTAATCTATGACGATGACATTAGTATACGCTACTGATTAAACATTGTTTTAATTCATCTTTACTTACGGGTTTTTTGTAACCCTAGATTGTGATGTCTTGAGCAGTAGTGATTAGTTTAACGAGAAGTACTCGACTTTCAGTCGCATGGAATCACGTCTCGGTGACACGAGCTGATTAAATATGCGTGTGGCGTTTTGTATGGTTTGTCGCATAAGTAACCCGACCGGTTGGAATTTATTCCATATGCAATTATCAAAGTCTGGACTAGATCACTCACGAATAAATATATTAATTAATCTTGAGTTGTCAGCAAACTCAATTAATTAATGAATTTAGTAAATATTAAACGCGGGAAATAATTAATAACAAAAAGGGTTACATCCGTAATTTGAATGGATGAGGATAATTCAATATTTATCCTATAATGGAATTGATAAATATTTTATAATGATAGGATCAAAACGTGACTCATGTTTTGTTTCTTTACATTGTGATCTGTATGCTAACTAATAATTAAAACCTAAATTGATCTCTTATAGACACATCTTAATACAGATCTTAATATCTTTATAGTATAGATGAACTCCTTACACACAACCTTCTGTCCTCTGTTCTTCTGTGAAGTGGCCTCTTCTTCTGGGTAGTGAGTTGTTCTGCATCACTACGTTCGACTCGACTATAGGATAAATATTGAACTCATTTAATCCATCCAAATTACGGATGTCACTCTTTTTGTCATTAATTATTTCCCACATTTAAGATTTACTAAATCCATTAATTAATTATGTTCGTTGACAACACATAATTAATTAATATATTAATTCGCGAGTGATTCGGTTCAGACCTTAATTATTGCATATGGAATAAATTCCAACCAGTCGGGTTACTTATGCGACAAACCTTACGGAACGTCTCACGCAGATTTAATCAGCTCGTGTCACCGAGACGTGATTCCATGCAACTGACAGTCGAGTACTTCTCACTAAACTAATCACTACTGCTCAAGACATTACAATGTAGGATTTAATCAACTCGTGGTACCGAGACGCGATTCTTTGTGACCGACTATCGAGCACTTCTAGTTAAGTCAATCACTACTGCCCAAGACATCACTATTTAGGGTTATGAAAAACCCGCTAACGTAGATGAATCAAAGCAGCGTCTAATTAGCCGCATATACTAATGTCATCGTCACAGATTAAGAAATAACTAATTTCCGAGACCTCGTTCTAAGCAACAACACGTAGAACTTATCTCACTGTAAAACATCTCAATATGTATACTCAAGGCATGTGTATCAGCTTATACATACCGATATCATTCGGCGGGCTAATGTCAGCTCTTGCATCAAATGATACCGCAATCTTTACCGACCAGACTGTGAGCTTTATACTACAAAAGATCCGACTATGTTACCTTCTGTGATCATCGATCCACCACACAGTCTATAATTGTAGTAAATGGATTTGTCTGCAATTCAATATATAAAGATAATAAATAACAAACCAATGATAAAAACATTTATTCTCATTAAAATGAAATTGAAAACAAGTCTGATACATCATCTAAGCATAAAGCAAGCTTTGAAGTATACAAACCATAATTTGTTTGCTCGCCCTTACCGCACGTGTCGCACGTTGAAGCGCCCGCTCCACGTGCTGAGGCGATGTGCCGCATGTATCGCGTGCACTATCTGTGCTCGTCATGTGCCATTCACACGCCTCCCGCGCGCTCCTCGTGCTAGTCACGTGCCTAACCTTGTCCTCCGCGCGCTTGACGCGCGATGGTGCTGCGTGCTTGATGCGCACTGGTGCCGTGTGCTCGCGCGTCGGGACTGTGCTGCGCACGCACCTGCCGTTGTGTGCCGAGGGGTCCCGTGATTTGCGTCGCAGCCCGGATTCGGCCTTCGTCTCTCTACCTCATTTTTTCGCAGTCATTTTTCCTCCCGTTCAATTACATAATTTAATGAAAAAGAAACAACAAAATAATATAATCTAACACGGTCAACCCCCGTGTGATTACAATTCAGGTCATAAATAATGCCACCCGAAAAATGAATTAAAGCGAAATAAAATGCAATATTAAATCAGATAAGCCAATTAATACACATATATTGCTTGAAATTAAATCTGGCAGTTCTAATATCAATTAAATCATATGAAAATAGAAGAATTAAATCCAATTTATACAAAAAAATTAAATCTTGTGATCGACTCTGATACCAACTGTAGGAACCCGTATAAGGTGCTTGTAAATTCAAAGGATCCACAAGTTTAATTAATTGCATAAATGATTAATTATTTTAAACATAATATCACATGGGAGAAAATTATAGCGTAATTAAATATCTTTCTCCTTAGCAAATCCTTCATTTGTGGGAAAACGATCTGAATCGCCAACAACGAATCGCAATCCTCTCCAATTGAACATATCTAACCTCCAAAGCTTCTAGTCTATTCTCAGCCTACGATCTGACTATTGTGTGGGCAATAATCTGTCAGATTTTATCTATAGATGAACTCGAAAATTAGGGTTTCGAATACCCTAATTTTCAAAAATTAGTAGAGTGATACACTACAAAGTGGCCAAAAATTCTTAGTGTAGAAGTACTAATTTTCATCCCTCTCTCCCCTCTATATATAGGTATTTTTAGAGCTAGGTTAGAGTTTGAAAAGGGAATGGATTTGGACCTTCTAATATAAGACCAAGTCCAACTCTATTTCTAATATTTCCATTTTATCCAGTTAATTTTGACTAAGTCAAAATCGTAACTTAATTTAATTAATTTCTAAGTTAATTTGACCCAATTAAATTTAATTAATTGACTTGGTCAAACCTTGACTTTAATTAATTATTACATCAAGTTAATTTTGACTTTTAATTACTCTAAGAAATATAATAAAGTATAGATCTTATATTAATAGTTATCGACTCAAGTATAGGATAAATATTGAACTATCAACATCCACTCAAATTACATATGTAATCATCCTTTTATTATTAATTATTTCATGCGTTTAAAATTCTTTAAATCCATTAATTAATTGAGTTTACTGAAAACTCAAAATTAATTGATATGTTTATACGTTAGTGATCCGATTCAGACCTTATATTATATATGAAATAAATTCCAACCAACTGAGTTTCTTATACAATAAATCTTTTTGAACACCTCACAGGGATTTAATCAACTCGGAGTTTACTGAAACGCGATTCTATGTGATAACAATCGAGCACTTCTCGCTAAATCAATCACCACTACCCAAGACATTACTATATAGGGTAACGAAAAAACCCGCAAGTGCAAATGAGTCAAAGCAATGTATAATTAGCCGCGTATACTAATGTCATCGTCACAAATTAATATAAATAATTTTCGAGATCTCATTCTAAGAAACAGCACTAAGAACTTATCTCACTGTGAAATCACACAATATATATATATGCAGGCATGTCTGCCAGCATATACATACCGATATCATTTTTTCGGCAAAGCTCAGCACTCGCATCAAATAATACTGCAACCTTTACCGACTAGACTGTTTAGATTGTGAACTTCATGCTACAAAATGTTTTCTCTCATCCCTTAAAATCATAATTAGCGGAAGATATGATTTTCTCTATCATGTTATAATTAAAAAAATGTCATTGTCATAATATTTATGCAATATTTTAATGTATTTGAAAATCAATAAATTCAGGTTGATCATAATCGTTGATCTATTAAAATTAACGGGTGATATTATTTCACATCCTATATGTACATATACATATGTATATATATTTATATATATATGCGTATGTATATATATTTATATTAAGTATATATAATATGATAATATAAAACATTATATTTTTAAAATAATGGATGTATTTGAAAATCAATAAATTCAGGTAGATCATAACCGTTGATCTACTAAAATTAACGGGTGATATTATTTCACATCCTATATATACATATATACATATCTATATATATGTACATATACATATATATATATATATTTATATTAAGTATATTTTTATTAAGTATATATTATAACTTATATTATATTTAAAATCAAGCATATATAATATGATAAGATAAAACATTATATTTTTAAAATAATAGGTTATTTATGAAAAATATCCTATAGTGTAACTTATACATAAAAAATATCATATTTGTAACTTTTATATGAAAAATATCCAAAAGTTCAAAAATATCCTTAAATTTACTATTAAATCACACTACATTCATGTTACATCAATTTTGTATGAAATCATGTTATATTTTTTTTGGTATATATATATTTGAATTTTATATTTAATATTTGATTTAATTGAATTTGATTTAATCAGTACATGATTTTAACGTATTATTTAAATAAAAAATTAGGAAAATACACAAAAATAAAAACCCGGTCGGTTAAAACAAAACCCGGCCGCCGGATTTAGTTTAAGTACGACCGGATTTTTGTTTTTGTGTATATTCCTAATTTTTTTTATTTAATAATATGTATGTGTGGTGTTGGGTGTGTATAATTTTTGTTTAATTAAATTGGATGAATAATTTTAAACATATACCAAGTATTTTTTTAATTGCAAAAAATAAGAAAATAATTAATTAATACTACATTCCAAAATAAGATGCAAATCTAATTTTAATTAAGGGTATTTTAGGTAATTTACAATCAAAATGGACACTTTTCATATGTTTTTTACAAAGTGGTATTTTTCATTTTTTGTTACAAAAGTGGACATTTTACCCATAGCACCCTGAAATAATTATCTTTATTTTATTATAATTAGTTATATAATTATTTAGATTGATACGCTCGTTTTAAAATATAATTTAGTGGTCCATGTGATTATATCATTATTATTTAGAGAGTGTTTGGTTAATCTTATTTTAAAGAGCTTATAAGATGTCGTACTTTAAGAGATTATAAGTTGTCAAAGTGTTTGGATAAATGAGTGTATATGCTCTTTAAAAAAGTTTATAAAATGATAAAGTGTTTGACATTTTAAGATCTTCATATGTGATTTCTTGGGGTAAATATGATAATAACAAAATATTGTAGCGTTATTTATGTAATTTGTTGCAACTTATAAGTTCATAGAGAAATAAGTTAGGTGAAACTACTTATTTTTGAACAGCTTATAAACTCAAAGAGTTTATTTTTACAACTTATAAGCTCTCAAAAAGTTTAATTTGCCACATTTTTAATGAGCTTATAAGCTCAGCCAAACACCTCCAATGTTATATAACATACAAATATAAAGAGGGTAATACATGAATAGTACTCATTTTTGTACAGTATACTTCAAAAATGTTATATTCTAATGATTGAGAAAATAATTATGTTTCATTAAGAATTTATTATTAATTAATAATTTTTTATTCTTTTTGAAAATATAATTGACCCAAATAATTTTCAAAATTCTTTTAATTATAATTGTTTTAATTTGACTCAATAATATTTTTAATTTGTTTATTTTATTTTCAAATACGAAAATTAATTTTTAATTTCGTAAATTGAAAAATAATTTTTAATTTGTTTATTTTATTTTATTTTAAAAACAAGCATTTTTCGAATAACTCTATCGTTATTTATGCAAACATGACGTGTTTATTTTCAGACGTCCGAGTTTTGTCATTTTTAAGAACTTTGACGACATGATTTTTTTGATTTAACATGATAATAACACATATTAATAAATGCTCAATAACCCGGTCAAGAAAACTCCAAAATCCGGTCGGTTTGTGTCCGGGTTTTACATGGAGCGACCGAATTTTCATTTCTACAATATATATCACGACCGGGTTTTCTTTCTTTGGTATCTTGATTATATTCTGATTCCAAAAATATAATTTATTGTTCAGATGGACGAATGAAAATATATGTATATATATCGATCTATGCCAAACCAACGGTTGATGGAATCCCGGTTAGAGCAGGTGTGGTGTATTGGGGGGGGGGGGGGCATACCACACCACTAATTTTCACACGTTCTGCATAAAGCAGCAAGTCGAGACAATTTATGTGTTGGACAGAGGACTGTATAAAGTGACAGAACACACCTCTAAAATAGAGAGAATGAATCTGTCCAAGTATGATTCTCGACATAGATCGTGTGTAATCTATATAAAGAGTAGAGCGACTGGTAGCTTTCTGAAGCCTATCAGAAGGTCTGTCTTTGACACAGATTGTGTGCAGAAGCTGTGATTATATTAGTCTGCTCTACACTTAGAAAACATTTTTTTATTAAAGTCGAGTGTTCTTTACGAGATTGATTCAAGTGCACAGCTCCCAGATTGTGATCTGCTCGCTGGTGAAGTCTGAATACAGAATCAACAAATGCAATGCAGAAAGTAAAGAACACAAATTGTTTTACATGGTTCGGGATACCTCCTACGTCCACGGTCAATCAAGCTTGATCGATAAATCCCTTAACCTTAGATTCCTAAATTCTTTATCCTCGTTGAGTACGAGCACACTCTTCTTATTTATACTTGTTGAGGACGAGTTTACAGCTCGCTTATTTAAACTCGCTAAGTACGAGATCTTGGTGGGGGTTTGTATATACACCTCCTTCACAGTTTTGGGACTGTGAAGGATACTAGAACTATGGCTGCTGAAACGCTATGCTATTGTAAATTCTAGGGGGTGAGATTCTCATAAAGATGATTGTGATTCTCTTCTAAGTTGCAGCACTCGAAGGGTATTTATAAGTGGATTGGTGTTGATTGATTTCTTGAATGTTGGAGAGAATCTTGTAGCCTTGAAGCTTAATTTATGGGAATCTCTGCATGAACCGACTGACTTACCCACTCACCTTCCACTCTTTTAATTCACTCTTGTGAATCCACTATTCCGCGCAGTGATATTTCTTTTCGCTCTTTTTTCTCATACACATTTCTTTGGAAGGCGTGGTGTATTTATAAGGTTGTAATAAATTATAGTCGCTGATGTCGTGCAGCTTTTACAGCTAGCATTAATAGTCCTTTTGACCATTGATTTGTTGACTGTAAATCTATCCGTTGGAGTATGTCATATGTGTCATCTGACGTGTCTTCTGACGTGGCATGGACATGTCACCTTTGATCCATTTAGGTAGATCTGTAGTTTTCTCCAATCTGTGTTGAGCAGCTCGTGTTATGTTTTGTTTCAAGACAGAGTATCTTTATTAGACCTTGAGTTGTCTCTTTTCATACTATGGATCAATCTGTTAGGCATAGATTGATCCTCTTGTTCTTGAACGTTTAGACTATCTGGACAGAACATTTCCTACGTTATGTGTTATAAACAGAATGACTCATTCATTTTGTGTCTTGAATGTCCTCCAGAACTAGTCTAAGTATGATGCTCTATAGATACAGAACATGACTTATGTTCAGCTTCTTTACAATTCAACATCTTAACTATTATAAAAGTCTAATATAGGTTCTGATAGGACCAGAACGTGACTCACGTTCTGTTCCTTTACATTTTGATTTGTATACTAACTAAGAATAAAGTCTAATTTGATCTCTTATAGACAGATCTTAATATCATTGTGATATAGATCAACTTCTTACATACATCGTTCTGTCCTCTAGTCTTCTTTGAGGTGGTCTCGTCTTTTGGGTAGTGAGGTGTTTTGTGTCACCACGTTCTGTGATGGTCGTGTATTTTCTTCATTCATGTTTCTGTTTTGTGATGCTCCTAAAGCTAAGTCTAAATACTTCATAGATTAAGTCTTATAGACAGATTGTCACTTACGTTCTGTCTTTACATTTTGACTTAACATTTTACTAAAAGCATGATCCTATAACACAGATCGTGACTCACGATACGTCCTTACAAATTGATCATATGCTCTAGTACATGCTTAAATAAGATCAGGCTCTATGGACTAGGTTATTATATTATTAACATATCTTTACATGTTAGTTGATGTGTTATGAAGAATATAGAAGACTGCCTATGGACATGATCTGTCTTTCATCGATCTGGTCCTTTTACATTTAGTCTTTTGTTGAAGTCTAACTATGCTAGGCACTAAACTATAAATACGAAGCATCACATAACACAGAAAGTACATACATAATGAATTAAACATCTCAACATTATAATGGTTTCGTAAGAATCATCAAAACCAAGCTAACAGTATTGGCAGCATAAAAAAGGTTCCTAACAACGATATATACCAATTTTTCCAGTATATACCAATTTTTTCTGGTATATACCAATGTTTTAAAAATAAGATCGGTCATCGAACCGATCTGGTAAAAGGGTCAGTTGGTCATTGGTTCAACAAGTTCAACCTGGTAAAAGGGTCAGTTAGTCATTGGTTCAACCAGTTCAACCGCTTCAAAAGAACCAAATGACAAGTAATATATATTTATATATATATATAGATATATATATATATATATATATATATGCTATTAGGGGTAGGATCTGGTGAGAACCAAGTCTTACATAGGAACTAAAACCTATTATGCATTATTTTGATGCATTACACGTAAAATCTTATTGCATAACATGATAATGCATTTTTATTCATTAACCAATGCATCGTAATTTCAATGCATTTTATGAATAAAGTTGATGCATACTTAATCTAAACCATAGATTTTACAAAGATCAACGGTCCAAATTGGTTCCTAGTTCCAATCTAAAGATTAGTTCTCATTTGATTCCTTCCCTATGCTATTATATTTCAAAATATATGAACATGAACATTTAGATAAAATTTGTTTAAAGTCAAATTTAATTTTACAACTTTATACATTTCATGAACTAATAGTTATTAGTTATTAATATTGTTAACAAATATATATATGTATGACAAGATAATATTTTAAAATTGTGTGTAGAAAAATTTTGTATAAAAATCAAATAAAAATTATTATCGTCTTTTATAATATTTTTAAGTTTGTTAATGATAAGTTTAATAATTTTTTAAATCAAATAAAAAGTACTCCCCATCCCACTAAAAGTGACTACGTTTCACCGCCCAATAACCAATTTGGTCCCGAGGTAAGGAATAACCAGTTACGCCAAAAGATGCAATCAATACTGCCAGAACCAAACCTGTAACCCAAGTTAATTTGCGGGGTTTTTTAAATTCACCAGAAAACCCTTTGATCTAGGGAATGCGTAAGACGGAGAAAGATTCAGTCCATAGCTACCTATAAAAGAAAGGCGAGCGCCAATCTCACTCCTCTGATAAATGTCTATGAATAAAGGTGACATGCCAATCTATGTTATTGATCTAGAACAAGGATCTCTCAATTCGACTACTCGATTGCCAGGGGGTTAGCGCCCAATCGCGGTGATCTCCTGCTTTTTCTCTACAACTATATTCTCTTTGTATGTATGGAAAACAAATGCATCTCAGGTCTTGAGAATAGTAAAATGTCGTCGGGTTCAAGTCCCGACTTCGCACAACAGAAAAATTAGGAGCACTACTTCAGAATGTGTTTGAGGAAATGCTTTTTGCACCTGCGTGAATGGAGACGAAGGAGAATGTTTGTGGATCAATTGATCAGGCGCGTAAAAAAAATAATGTACACAGCTTTTGGTAACAAGTGAAATAATGAGAAATCATTTGGCTTGAGGCCAAAGGTAAGAATGGTAGATATGGAATTATTTCCTCATGCTCATTCTCTATTTTCTCCTTGATTGATAATGGTAGGCGCAATGCAAATAATCTATGCAGCTTCAACATCTCTTGGTCAACCGATGCTTTGATCATGACTCCTTGCTGCCAGAGTTGTAATATACTTGTTGTCATGCTCGCGGGTTTCGGTCAGTTTAACCTACTATTGGATTTGAACTAATGACTATCACAGCGCTTTCCCGGGCCGAGCCGGAATCTTGTCTTGTAAAGGGCAGGCAAAGCCCAAAGGCTGCTATCCTAAGCTGACCAAGGGATGACAAAAAGAGGAAGCATGGACATTCATTCGCCGCTTCGTTTGACTTCATTGTATAGCCGAAGTCGCATAACTTTTGGGTTTTTAAAAACCATAGGACTGAGAACAATTATTTCCAAAATATTGCATCACCCCATGTATCTGTATTTTCATGCACACAAATAAATCCAAATCTGAAAATGTCCATGCGCTTGTTGAAGACATTACGCTACAGTCAGTAATCACTCTCTCCAAGAAAGGCTATTGCCACTACTCATGGTGCTACTGTCGAGTCAACAAATAACGTATTGGCTGAACTTCGTCCGTGAACGTGTTGCTCGGGGAGCTCTTTGCCTTGGTTATGTTTCAAGCTCTTGCCTCGGAACAAAGCGAGGACTTAGATCAAAGTCAAGAGTGAAGACTTGCAACTGTCACACCAACAATCATATGCTATTGGCTGAGCAATTCTAGAATAGTGGGCAATTCAAATCCATTCTTTCCATCCAAATTACGGGGTCAGAGAGGGAGATGTTTCGCTTCTGGTTCTTCGTAAGAATCCACTTATGTCTCTCTTCTTCATTGTTCTAGGGAAAAAGGGAAGGTCTACCAGTTTGGAAGGTAGACATCAAGTAAGTGGCTTGATGAGGTTAACTAAGCTGACACACCGGAGTTGGCTGCTGGCATAAGAGGGTGGTGCCTTACCGCACCACAGTCGACACATCACAAGGGACATGTAGGTTTCGGCTGATTGTACTAAACTAAAAAGGTCTTCCTTCCAGATGCCACCAAAATTTCCAGTCTTACAAACACTGGTTAAACCACGCTTTCAAGGGAACACGCTATAGCTACAGGTTGGCATAACGAAGAGACGAAAAGGTTGGAGATAGACCATAGACATATGAAGGAGTGAACTCTTCTGAACTAAAAGGGGGGATTGCTCCCTAATATCATTCTCGTGGCTAGAGTCTTCTATTCCCGGATCTAATTTCATATGAGTAGTTGTAGCCGGTATAATACGAAAAATCTAGGTTTTGAGCTTCCCTTTTACTTTGTTTACCTCCACATGAAAAAGTATCTTGTTGCTTGATCCGATGTAGGGAGAGGGGGTAGAAAGTTATATTATTTTATTCTTGAAAGGGAAATAAAAATAGAATAATACTAGAAAACAAACAATATCCCTAACCCAAGCTGGGTAAATTATTTGTAGTTCAATTTTATGTTAATTATTTTTTATGTTATTATATATTTTGTCATCTAAAATTAGGACAGATTTTTATCTTCATGATTTTCACACAAAAAGAATAATTAGTGAATTAAGATCTTATTTGCAGTCTAATTGTTATTCACAAGAAACTAAACGGGGCAAAAAATAAAATATTATTTTAATGAGTAAAAGATAAAAAATACACTTAAAATAAAAGATAAAAAATATCCATTTACATGAGCACATGAAGAAATTCATCATGTGCTCATCTATTTTATTTCACAAAATATTTTGAATAACATGGGCACATGAGGAAATTCCTTGTGCTATCATCAAATGTGAGTATTTTTTATCTTTACTTTATGAAATTGAATTATTTTATCAATTTGGTTTCATTTATTGAAGATATTAAACCATAAAATTGTTTACTCGATTAAGGTTTTACTAATGAGATAGCTACAACACATGAATAAACTTATATAATGT
The DNA here is from genome assembly GCA_026898415.1 of Leonotis leonurus. Taxonomy (NCBI): domain Eukaryota; kingdom Viridiplantae; phylum Streptophyta; class Magnoliopsida; order Lamiales; family Lamiaceae; genus Leonotis; species Leonotis leonurus. Next base: position 232,279 of record JAPKLX010000117.1, on the reverse strand, counting down.
AGTGATATTTTCATGTGACTGTAGTCTGGACATAATCATCTCCAAAGGGAATAGTTGTAAATACATTACATGTTGACATATTTAAATACTCTTTTTACTCTCTAGTCTCTCCATCTTAAATCTGAATATGCTAATGATGGATTAAAATTCAAATAGCTGGAAGCTTTAGCATTATCCTAGTCTTGCTATAGTTATAAGATGAGGTATAAATATCTGAAGTGCAATCATTTTACAATGGCTTGAAGAGGGTGTGGTGTGTGAACTGAATCTATACCTCAAGGTTGTGAAGACTCTGCAAATTAGCAACAGTATCCGAATCGTCGAGGGCTGCAGAAGATGCAGCTGTTGAGGACTGCTCCAAGTATTGGAGAAAATCCATAACTATGGGGTCGGTCCATGGAGCTCCAAATGGAGCTTCGTTGCCTGCCACCCAACCCAAATGCCCGCCTTTCGGAGTCACTATCAGCATACAGTTGGTGTTTTTCTGAGTTACGAAGAAACGAAAATGAAAAGGAAAAGGAGTCAAGAGAATTCAACAATGAAGACAATATATGATAAAAGAAGCTTAAATTGCACAATTTACTTCAAAGTTCAATCTCAACAAGTGCGTTGTGTTTTCAGAAAGCTAATAAGTAATTTCAAAGATTCAACACTGCAACTTATAGCTTACTACTAGAACTTCATGCACAAATGCCCACAAAATGAATAATGTAAATATAAATGGCACAAGAAGTACGGATTCAATATAATTGTTGCAGCAGATGAACAGAAAGGACATATTTCTCAAAAGGCAGAAGTAAAAATATGTTTATAAGACGTGAGAGCACTTAAATTGTTGTGAAATAATAATTTCAAATGATATAAGAAAATAAATGTGATCAAAGCAGTTCCGTTTTAATTTCATAAAGACCTGTTTCTTTAAACAAAGCATCACCCATGCTCTTGACTCTTTATTGGAAGAGACGGGGTAAAATAAGCTTACACGGCAAGATATTTTGCTACAACATTGAGAGACATTAGCATATTATCTCTATATTAAAGAGTTTAACATGTAATAGAAAATGAGGGATGTAAAGAGTTTTAACATATAAAGAGTAACCTATATTAAAGAGATTAACATATATTAAACGGAATGAATTCATGTTTCTCTGTTTAAAAAAAATGGAGATTGTATAAGATTTAGCATTTATTCACTACTAAAAAAATAATAGTGTCATAAAGCATGAAAGATTTTAATTAGTACACAAGCCCTTGAGTTTAAAGACCAATAAACATGCTGATTATAGACTTGATTCTGAACCATAATATGAAACTTACAGGAACTTAATAGGGTAATATAAAAATGAATAATGATATAGAAATGCAGAACAGACAAAAAAGTTGAACCTGTATGTCCTCACGAGGAATTCCTCGAGATGGTGCAATTGGATCATTCTCAGCCTGAAAATCATTTGTAGGTATAGCATCAGGGGAATTATCCAAAAGATAATTATAACCACTACGATAAACATTCCTCAAAGATAGACACGGATCAATTTAATGAAAGAATAACGCAGGGAAAAACACTTAGGTGGTGACCCAATGCATTGATAAGACAATTAAGGAGGTGACAAAAGAATATTGAAAGATATGAAAATTTGAAGTGTTATAATAATAAATGTGTGTTTTTTTTTTTCCTACTCAAATTCAAATTATTTCGTGAAGTACACAAATAAGGAAAACTATTTTCAAAACCAAAGTTAGGGTCTAGTTTAGATCCAAGAAAGTGTATTTTTTAGATTGTAGTCATCAATCTTTGGAAGAAGAAGTGTAATCAAAAGACAATATCTAGATTTGATATTTCTTGTGGCTTGTACTCAACGAGTAAAAATTAAGGAGAGCTTAGTGGATTTTCGATCTAGTTCTTGATCGAGCCGTGGACGTATGGAAAGTTTATCCCGAACCACGTTAACTACTTGTGTTCTTTATTTTCTTATTTGCTTTGTTTATCATCTTCTTCATATCATATCTTAAATTGGTTTGCTAAATATCTTGAGTAAAGAAAACTGTTTTCACAACCTAAGGCATTATTGCTAGATAAGGAAGTTCAGCATTAGAAAAACCATGTATTCCTAGAAAGTAGAAACCGAGCAGATGCTGCACCATTTATCATAAGCTGCAAAACAATACTTGCCTGGATGCATAACAGAGGTATTGTGACATTCTTTATGGAATCTGAGCTGCTTGAGTTAGAGTAGTAGTCATCCACAGATTTAAATCCAAATGATACTGAAGGGATCAATAGAAGAAATCAGTTAGTGATCCGTTGTAAGGCCAAAGTTTCATGCATTTATAATCATATACAAACCTCGTGTTAGTCCTTCATCGAATTCTCTAACAGATTTAGCATTAGCAGCCAGAGGGATATTAAATTCGCCTCCGATATCCTCAAATAAGAGTGCATGCCTGAAACATAAGTCATTCCTTTTAGATCTTGTACAAGATATTTATTTTCGGAATTCATACGTGCAGAAACTTAACAAAGAAATCAGGACCTGCTGAAAATTTTGCAGAGGGAATTTGCCAGAGCTTTGTCATAAATGATGTTAAAGCCTTTACGGAAGTCTTCATCTGCAATGATCAAATTAAATGGATTGCATAAGGATACGGCACCAGCTAGTGGGCAAGAGAAAGATTCCTGTGATGAAAAGAATATGCATATAAGAATAGAAGAACACACTAGAACTTTGTTTTTAGATACAAGCAAACAAACTAACCAGAGAGCTACGACAATGTGAGAGAGATGTATATTGTACGTGAGAAGTTACTTATGCTATAGCTAATAGAATGTCTAAATGTGTCTTCCTCTCGAACATTAGTTTGGAAACTAGATATTCAATAGATGAAATGTGTATTAATAAGAAGGGATACATTCCTCCCTTCAGCTGTAATATGTACTCAATGGCAAGATAAGAGCTAAAGAGAAATCAGACATAATATTGCATTTTTCCCATCTGTTTTCTTGCTCTTGATAATCTAGATTCTTGTTCATAGGATACAAATAAAATGCACATTGTAAAATCCAAATCAACCAACAACACATGAAGCAAAAAAGTAAAACTTTAATAAAACAGCATGGAAAAAAAACAATCAGGAGCAGCTAAATATGTGATTCCTAAATGATGAGATTTTAAGGAACCGTCTCCATATTTTTTTAGCAATGAGTTAGACCAGTAAGGGTGATAATGCATCAAAAAACCCTCTTCCGCCGAAGGGTGATACTTGATAGAAGATGAGACTCACATATATGCTAGGTTTCTAGTGGAATAGTCTTCAGATTGTCTGGCCGAAATACTAACAAATTACTTTGAGTGTACCAGGCAGGCATATGATATATCCATCAAAACATAACCAAACAAAACAAAAAAACCATACACATCGCACAGTTTGATTTGATAGTGCCCTCTCATGTTCTTGATTTTGAACACTGCTCTATAGTCTGAAGCCTGAACTCTCATAAAGTCTCAAACACAATATTGAGCCATATCCACAAGACTATTCAAAATATTTATTGTGCAGCATTTTGTCTCATAACAATTCCCTTTTTCAAACAAGCAATTGCTCAACCACAAAGTTCACAATCAAGGGATGGATGACATGAAATCACATATAAATGTACTATTAGATATTGAGATATGAGAATTTTCTTTCTCGTGGCTATATTGATCTCAGATCCTTCCTATAACCTGAATGATCTCCCATAAACACAACATAACAAATTACCCAGTCCCACAAGATGGGAGCCTTATAGCAATATAATGTCACCAACAGATTTCTACTTTGGCACTTGTGTTCATTTCACCACAACAGTGAACTCAACTTATCAGAGGGTCTTTTACAAACACTAATAAACCAATGATCTACAGTACCACATTGAGTACATTTCAACCTAACTTCTTCTGCTAATAGCATCCTTATGGTCGTAGGGACGCAATAGTGATATAATGGTAGAACAGGTTCTTCTAGAGAGTAAAGTACTTGAAATTTGTACTCGCTTTACCAAAATAGTTAGCTAAAATCACTATGATAGAGCATCGACCGCTATGGAAAATATTCGGGTTTATACTCGGCGGCAACCGAAGAAGAAGCTGCACACGGCAGCAATGGGCAAAGGACGAGAAACAAATTAGTTTGCTAGTTATTTCCAATTTTAGTTGTTTGATTAATTCCATAATTTGTTATTATTAATTTCATTATTAGGTTTAGTATCTCACGGGCTTATCCGTGGGCTTAGAGTTAATTATTAGTATTTATAGACCATTATTAGAGTATAGGGATTACACTTTGGAATATTATTTTGGAACGGCTACGGCTGGGCGGACGTTAGTCCGAGTTTTTTCTTCTATTTTCATAAATTCCGTTTGATCATTCCCCACATTCAATCCCTCGTGAGTCGTGACTTCACTCTACCAATTTGGTTCGACCATGCCGACGAATTCCGAACGCATCGAAGAAGTGGAGAGGTCTACGAGGAGTCTTCAGTCGACTGTCGGCGGCTTGGCCGAGACTGTAGAAGGGCTGGGCACGTCGGTGAAGGCGCTGGAGCACACAATGGCATCCTACGCAAACTAATTCACGGCCATTATGGCAAAATTGGATGTGATGTCCACCACGCAGCCTCCCCCGAGCGCCGCGACGGGTGCTTTCTCCACAGGCCCGCAGGTGTCTGCCGCCACGCCGCCCTTCTCCCCTATGCCAACGACCCTGCCCCGCTTGGATCTACCCACCTTCGACGGCAACGATCCATTGACTTGGCTCGCCCAGGTCGAACAATATTTCTTTGTGCACCAAACGGAGACAGAACACAAAGTTCAACTCCCACTCATCGCCATGTCAGGTAAGGCGATGTTTTGGGCTCAATGGGTGTTGCACCGCGCTGCATCAATCTCTTGGCGCGATTTTTCCTCAAAACTTTTTGCGAGCTTTGGTGACAGCTCTGCCATCAATAAGTACAAAGGAATGCACTTAACCCGTCAAACCGGGTCACTGGAGGACTACCTCTCACTTTTCGAGGAACGTGTAGCCCAATTGCCATCGTTACCTCCTGAACAATACTTGGGAATCTTCCTGGGAGGGCTGCAACCTCACATTCGGGATCGTCTTCCCGATTCGGAACTGACAGATGTTTTTTCCGCCATACGTGCGGCTAGGCGTATCGCTCGGGCCCCCAACATACACTCGGGCCTATCTAGGCCCTCAGAATCATACGAACAGAAGCACGTCCACCTTCAACCGCCCTTACTTGACTCTTGGACCGTCGACAACCTCGAATTTTGTACGTTCTCCACAAACTACTTACTCCCGTACCTCTCGCCGTCTCATCCCGGCCCAACAAGTGGAGTATCAGGCCAAAGGTAAGTCTTACAGATGTGGTAGCCAATATGGGCCTTTCCATCGGTGCCCAACCGAGACTAAGGCTGTCTGTCTTGAAGCAGAGACCGACGACGGACAGGAGCCTTTGGCGGACACCGCTGACTGATCCCGTAGCGGCGATCACTGACGACGACTAGCTACTCATCACGGAGTTTCAGCAGCTCGACCTTTCGAACTAGTCTTCTAATGGGTTAGATGGGCCTCAAACTCATAAATTTTTCAGCCACGTGGGTTCACATCCGCTACTTACAATGATCGGTAGTGGTGCAGGCCACTGTTTTATCTCCAAAAACAAAGCACAGCAGCTCGTCATGCCGTTTGGACTAACCAATGCCTCGGAAACCATTTAGTGTCTTATGAACGATATTTTTCGGCCATTCCTTCAGAAATTCGTGCTTGTTTTCTTCGATGACATATTAATGCACAGCTCCACCTAGACTAAACATCTCCATCACCTACACCAAGTTCTCTCAATCCTCCGCACTAACTCCCTTGTTATTAACCCAAAGAAGTGTGCACTTGGACATTCACACGTCGAGTATCTCGGACACATCATATCCACTACCGGGGTGCACATTGACCCGGCCAAAATTAGTGCCGTCCTCAAATGGCCGCCACCGACCACTCTTAGGGGGCTTCGTGGCTTCCTCGGTCTTACAAGTTATTATCGCCGCTTTATTTGCGATTACGGAAAAATTGCGGCTCCTTTAACAACATTACTCAAGAAAGATAACCCGAAAGCTTGGCGATGGACACCTGAAACCGAGGAGGCTTTCCGGCGGCTGAAAACAGCCCTCACGACAGCATCTATCCTCCGCATGCCCGATTTTTCCCAGCCCTTTGAGATCAAGTGTGATGCATCAGGATGGGGTATTGGGGGAGTGTTGATGCAGGATCGCCAGTCCGTCGCCTATTTCAGTAAGAGTCTCTCCGAACGCTCGTTATCAAAGTCGGCCTATGAGGAGTTGATGGCCCTCGTCCTCGCCGTCCGGTACTCGCGTTCGTATCTCGTCGAGCGTAAATTTGTGGTTCGCACAGATCAATGCAGCCTCAAACAATTGCTATCGCAATCTTTAACCACACCGGCTCAGCCAAATTGGGCGACAAAATTATTGGGCTTCAACTTCAACGTCATGTACAAAGTGGGCACGCTCAATAGAGCTGCTGACGCCCTTTCTCGCCGGAATGAAGAATTGGAATTGACGGCTGTTACAGTACCTCGATGGATGGATTGGAGTGTGTTGCAAGACGAAGTACGGGCTGATCTGGGGCTGTCCTACATCATTCACGCATTGGAGGAAGGTCGAGATGGTCCGAAACATTACAGTTATGTCCACAGCACACTCTTCTATAAGTGGTACTTCCGGCTACTTCTCCATGGATTTCGAAGTTGTTTGCCGAGTTTCATTCAACTCGGTCTGGGGTCATTCGGGATCATTTCGTACGTATCGTCGATTGGCTTCGAATGTTTATTGGCCGGGAATGATGAAGACTATCACGATGCTGGTAGCCGCTTGTGACGTTTGTCAAAAAAATAAATATGAAACCAAGAGTCCGGCCGGATTACTCAACCCTCTACCTCTCCTAGATCGAGTTTGGACTGACATTAGTATGGACTTTATTACAAGTCTTCCCCGTTCGGGTAGCATAGATTGTATCTTCATACTTTCATAGTAGTGGATCGTTTTTCGAAATATTGTCACTTCATGGGCTTAAAACACCCCTCTACTGCTCGTTTTGTGGCCGACATATTCACCTGTGAGGTGGTCCGCCTTCACGGAACGCCCAAGTCAATTGTGTCCGCGACCCCATCTTCTTGAGCTCGTTTTGGAAAGAGTTATTTAAGGCTGCCGGTACTACCGTATGCATGAGCTCCGCGTATCATCCAGAGACAGATGCTCAAATCGAGGTTATGAACTGTTGTTTGGAAACCTATTTGCGTCGTTTTGCTTCAGAACGCCCAAAAAGCTGGGGCAAATGGTTATCTTGGGAAGAATATTGTTTCAATACACGGTTTCAGACAAGCACCGGATGACACCTTGTTCCATTTCTACCCGGTGAAGTTCAAGTTCAGTCCCTGGCCGAATTACGCGAGAGGGATCTTATATTGGCTCATTTGTGCGCCCACTTGGAGCGAGCTCAACAAAAGATGATTCGCGAGGCCAATGAACACCGACCAGCACTTGAGTTCCAAGTTGGCGATATGGTATATCTTAAGTTTCAACCTTATCGACAACGAATCTTGCTATTTCTCATGCCAAGCTAGCACCACGTTACTTTGGACCTTTCGAAGTGGAATCACGCGTTGGGGCAATGGCCTACCCATTGAAGCTACCGGAGAATTCAAAGATCCACCCCGTATTTCACGTATCACTGTTAAAGGCAGCCATCGGGCAGGCTCAAGCCTCTTCCGCCATGCCCGAGGAGTTGTTGGCCACGGACCCTCCATTCTTGCTGGCGGCTGCCCTTCAGCGGCGTTGGATTACTCGCAACGGGGCCTCTGTCAAACAAGTGCTCATTCGTTGGAAGGGATTGAAAATGGGTGAGAGCTCGTGGGAGGATATCGAAGTGATCCCAGGAAAATTTCCAGATTTTAGCCTTGAAGACAAGGCTGTTTCGCCGAGGGAGGCAATTGATAGAGCATCGGCAGCTACGGCAAATATTTGGGTTATACTCGGCGGCAACCGAAGAAGAAGCTGCACGCGGCAGCGATCGGCGATGGACGAGAGACAAATTAGTTCGCTAGTTATTTCCAATTTCAGTTATTTGATTAATTCCATAATTTGTTATTATTAATTTCATTATTGGGTTTAGTATCTCACGGGCTTATCCGTGGGCTTAGGGTTAATTATTAATATTTATAGACCATTATTTGAGTATATGGATTACACTTTGGAATATTATATTGGAACGGCTAAGCTGGGCGGATGTTAGTCCGAGTTTTCTCTTCTAATTTCATAAATTCCATTTCATCATTCCCCGCATTCGCTCCCTCGTGACTTCACTCTACCACACTACATTGTCCGTTTACGCCCACTTATCCCACATGATATGGGACATCATGTAACAACGCTCCTATAGTACCTAAGAGTTGCTCATAAAGTCATAATCTAATTCAGCTCATGTTATAGACTATTTCGACTAAAATTGTTCGAGTCGCTCGAAATCTAACGAGGTCGTCTAGCAATAATAAGTCAACACAAGTCGTATTCTCAAGGAAAACTTAGCATGACAATTTATTTCGTTGTTTGACATGAAAGCAATTAAAGATGATTTGGAGATTTCTATAGCTAGGCGAAAAATATAAATTGCAATAAAAGATAAATCCTACACTAATAAAAATAAATGCAAGCATAATTGAAAAACATGAATTTAAAGAGAGCAATAAATCCTAATGTAAAGAAAGCAAGAGAAATCATGATGGAAAATCATAAAAGTAGAAGGTGAATCATAAATTGCAATTGAATTCAATAAGAGCATGAGAAGGTGAGAGAAATTCAAGAACGAAAAATAAATTCAATAAATAAATCAAACCCGAATCTTGAATTGAAAACGAATCAAGATTGTGGATAGAACAAATACTTAAAAAGACATACCAAGCATTCAAATCACATTCAATGAACAAAGGTAATATGCGTCCTGAAACCATTCCCATAGATAAGTATGAGACTTAATTGCTTAAGCCCATACCATCTCAAAAAGAAAATGAGATCATGTACACAACACCCTATTCGAGATGTATCCCAACATCTAGTTCAAAATCGTCTTGCGCCAACAAAATGTGAGATCATGTAACCAGCAGGCAGCAACCAAAACCCTATACCCTAATCTGTCCTTGTGCCCGTAAATCTACAACCTGTATCTCTAGTAATACTTTAAAGTTTAAAGTAACTTTATCATTGTTTAACTTTAACAGATAAAATCAATCCCCAAACAACTTAAAGAATGTGGGTGCATACTCCTATCAACTTTTATAAGAATGCCTATCAGCCCAAAGGCTCTCTTTTGTAATAGATTAGGACAAAAAAGAACAAAAGTTGCAATCTATGAATGGCACTTTAAGAACGAGGATATTTATTTAAGCAAGAAGAAATGGTAAACATAATGAGTCAATCTGATAGGGAAAACAGAGCATATTATGTGGTACATAACTAAAAAGCAGAAAAAGTTAGAACCCGTATAAGACAAACAAAATATGGAATATAGTTCAAATTTCAATTACCTGACCCACATAACGAACCAGAATATTAGCTCCAAGAGACCAGCCAGCAGCATATAAATTGGCCCTTGGATAGCGACTGCCAACATGCTCCACTACTGCAGAAATATCTCCCAGAAATGAAGCTGAATAGAACTGCAAAATTTTAGCTGGAATGAAATATACGAAATGCTGTCGAGTAACATTCTCATCCACGTATTCAACTGCCAAGTTTTGATGATAACCTCAGTTCATTTTCACAGTATTGACATTTATGAACCAGAGCAGCATTCTATGTTATATTAATATGATCAATTATTCAATCTTTAAGCATAAGATGTGGGGTAAGAACACAACAGAGTAATATCTAGGACTAGGATAAAAAAGGCAACTTTAGAAAACTAAGGTAGTTTCGCGTGCAAGGAAAAGGCTTTCAAAAATGCAGTACCTGAGCTGTGGTGACAGGGCTGTTGCCACAACCTCTGCTATTAAATACCACCACTCGCCATCCGTTACTCCGAGCTCGCAATAGCATATGCCTGACGTATGTGTCTCCGCTACCACCAGTGAGACCTGGCTGCAACCATCCATCGTCAATAATACTTCTACATTTTCATCTTCTTCCAACAAAGAAGTTATGATTGCTTCTTGATTTTGTTATGGATAACATCAAGCATTCTGGTCACTGCAATTTGGTGTGCTCTTTACCGTACTGTTTGCAAATTTTCAGTTTATACCATTAAGTCCAAATTTGTATAAACAAATGGTTCTAACTTCTAATGAAGTTCAGAGAAACATAATGGTTGTAGTTTCTTATCTTATCATGAATACAAGAATCACGAATCAATCCTAAGAAGAAATATCCAAATTAATGTATAACTGCGCCTAAAAACATCAGAGCTAAGAAGTCAACAAGAATTAGCGCTAAATACCAGCAAGATGAGAACGGGAGACTCCGAAGGCAAGCTACGGTCGTCGCCGGATACCCAATCTAGGGCGACGGCGCCGTCGTCGGTGGTACGGAGGCACTCGCGGCGGAAGCTGACATTGGGGAGCGAGCGAAAGAAGGCGGCCAAGATAGTCTCGAGGTGTCGATTGGAAGAAACAAGGGGGTAAGGGAGGTATGGAAGATGAGGGGGTTTGAATGCAGGGAGGAATGCATCGGCGGCTCCGCCGAGGACTTCGAGAGAAGGGTGGAGCTCGGGCATTGCGGCGGTGGTGGTAGCGATGGCGCGAAGAGTAGAGAAGTGTGAAGGAGGTTTGGCTGAGTGGGTAAGAGTAAAGGGAAGATGAGTGAGGCGGCGGAGAGAGGCGGAGAGAGGGGTGGCGAAGCCGAAGGTGGCCCTCGCCATTGGTCGGCACTGCAGCACAGGAATGTGTGGCTGCTTCTTAACTACTTTCTCTCTCACACTCACAGGTTCTCATTCGTTATTTATTTTTTATAAGAAAATTCTTATTTATTTTATTAGAATATTGATGGATTATATGATTAGGGGTGGGTTCTTTTGCAAATTATTGATTTAAATAAAATTTAAAACTAATATTATATGTTGCAAATTATAAAATATTAGGAAAGATAGGAATTACACTAACTTATTTATAAATAAGGGTAGAAAAGTAAACGACTATAAATCATACCCCCTCATTTATCATATTATCGGCTGATTTCATGGATAAATTTAACAAAATCAATAATTATACATTTATTTCTTGTTTCATCATTTCTCTTCTTTTTTTTTCCTTCTTTTTAATCGAGAAACATATATATATACAAATAATATCATATTAGATTGTTGCCCGTGAAAATTTGACGGGATTAATATTTTATAAAATTTGTAAAAGTATTTAACATCATTTCTTTTATTACTATTTATTGTCAGAGATATATGAACTACTTATTCATATACTCCATCCGTCCTCCTAAACTTGACACTTTTTTTTTCGATACGGTTATTAAGGAGAGTGTATAATAGTGTAAGAGTGATAAAGATGGTAGGGTCCACAACTTTTTAAAGAGATAATTTTTACTACTTTTGGAATATGTCATAGGATGCATGGCGGAATAAATTTTCCAACTGGCAAGTAGTGCTCGGATGACTTTCAAGTTCTTCTCACGTTGAGAATACTTGTTTTGTCTATGGTTGCAATCTCTATAAGCACTTCTATAAACATGTGCTTCATTTGTGCGACGGTTTCTCCGGGTTTCATCTTAAACTCCTCGAATCTATAGACAAATTGTTTTCTTGTATTACATCCGAGCCCAAACTGATTTCTTTGAGCACGTCCCACATTTCCTTTGCAGTTTGGAGATGTCGAATTTTGGTCAAGTATATGCCTCTAACTGTGCTGGAGAATAACCCATTGGCATAATCATCAAGTCCAGCCTCTTTTCTTTCTTTGGCTGTGTACTCATCCATGCTATCCTCCTTTTCAACTATCTAAACATATGGGACATGAACAGTTTCATCCTTGATTTCAGCACTGCATCGGTGCATGATTTTGATAGGTCCATCTGTGATGACCTTCCACATCCTTGATACCACTTTTTGATCCCGAAAGAGTAAGATTGGTGTATGGGGGAAATACACCAATTCAAACTTTTAGAGTTTTTTTCGTTTTTAGATTAACAAATAAGGCTTAAGAACAGTTACTAAATAAGATAGCTTGAATAGCAAGTCGAGTTCTTCTTGTTAGGAAGAATTAAACTTGCTCAAATAATGCCTTAGGTTGTGAATAATAAAGATTAAGAATAACTTTGTGAGTTAAACTCAATCTACGTTGTGTGCGGAATTCGGTCGTTTAAGATATTTAGCAAACTCAAATAATGCCTTAGGTTGTGAAAACAGTTTTCTTTACTCAAGATATTTAGCAAACCAATTTAAGATATGATATGAAGAAGATGATAAACAAAGCAAATAAGAAAATAAAGAACACAAGTAGTTAACGTGGTTCGGGATAAACTTTCCATACGTCCACGGCTCGATCAAGAACTAGATCGAAAATCCACTAAGCTCTCCTTAATTTTTACTCGTTGAGTACGAGCCACAAGAAATATCAAATCTAGATATTGTCTTGTGATTACACTTCTTCTTCCAAAGATTGATGACTACAATCTAAAAAATACACTTTCTTGGATCTAAACTAGACCCTAACTTTGGTTTTGAAAATAGTTTTCCAGAAAATACAAACTTCAAGCGATGGTAACACTCAAGAGAATTTTGGGATGTTGGGAGTGTTTTTGAGAGATGGGAGCTTGAAGATTTTTGAGCAGAGTAATGACAGTTTCGTTCGATTGAATTCTCGTACTCATTTCTGTAAGTGATGGTGGTATATATAGTCACCATTGCTGGAACTAACCGTTGGAGAAGATGAAGAGCCTTTCTACTTTGCATTGAATGCATGGCACGTTTGTAGAAGCACGCGTCGTCTGCATTGCATGTTGTAACCACCAATCATGTGATTTCCCAGTGTTTGCCATACCTAGTATGATTTATCATACAATAAATATGATATTCTTGTACTTCATTCCTTAAAATATCTCCTTTGATGTGACAACACACTGAGTGGTTGACTTATGACAAATTTAGGTTTGTCGGCAGTCCACCGTGGTTAATGTGAGGGACAACTAGCTTGACTTCTTCTAACAGATCGTTTCCTATGATCTGTTTATCGAGCTGTCCATCAAGAATTAATTTATTTGATACCAAATTAATAGTTTGATTACCTCTCTTCATTTTTGAGACCATCTTGATATTTGTTGCGAACAATATTTGGGACAGATCGTTTAGAGAATGATCTGCTTGTTGTAACAGCGGGCTGCGCGAATTGGGATAGATGATCTGTTTGTGTAATACCCCGTCTTTTTGAAATTTCGAAATCAATGATATTCGAATGCGATGATTATATTATATATATATCGTTGTAGTATATTAAGGAGAGTTGCTATAAGTGAAGAAGAATTTTGGTTTAAGATGAAACCAATGTCTTAACTACTTAGTATTAAGAGAGCTTATCATTTAATTCTTCCCAAAGGACTTATAATTATCATTATTATTTTTAGATTAATTAGATAACTATGTTGAGAACAAAGTATAAGATAGGATGTTGTATAATAAATACTTATATATATATATGAGTATAGATGATGTGGAATAAATAAACAAGAAATGAAATAAAAGACAAAACATTATAAATGAACGTATATATATATATATATTATACGTGTAGACCAATATATATATACATAGATGTATTACAATATTGGAATTGTCTTACAAAGAAGAATTATAAACAACTAAGTACAACTCAAAGTATAAGGCTGCAGCCTTCTAAAGGTAATACATGGCACCACCTTATAGCTCTACAAAGAATATCACATCTCCCCACACAAATGTCAACATTGGGGGCTCTAGGTAATGAAGGTGCTGCTGCAGAAGGAATGAGAAGGGGCAAAGCTGCCCTAGATTGAGTAAAGATCAAACCAAGATTTATAGTATGATGTTATACAACAAGCAAAAGTCGAAAGGGAGTACTATCAAAGAAATCACAAATCTGTAAAAAGATTTGGACGGTTGAAGGATGGGAAAAGGCTGCACTTCTACACTCCCTCACAAGCAAAAATCTGCAAATTGCCAAGACAAACCAATAGGAAAGAAGTCATTAGCGTGTAATAACAGAAGGGAAATAGCTGGCAGTACAAATAAAATAAAAGAACTATAGGGGGGTAGACTGCAGTGGCGGTTGAGAAGACCCAAGCAGAACTACCACGCCACTTCACTTCACTCAACTCATCTCTTTCTATCCATAACCTGCAGCATCCAAAGGAAATAAGTAGTGCAGAAGCAAGTAGAAAGTATAGAGATTTTTGCCTATATATATATGTGGTTAATACTAAGACTTAAACACACCAAATCTAACTCACACGAAGTGCTGCCAAATTGGAAACTTAAGGAAACGAGAGAGGAGAAGGGATAGCAAACAGAAAGGTAAACGGTTCTACCTATAGCATGGCATTTACTTCCCTTAGCTACTTCTTTTACTACCGTGTTTTGAATATAGACTTACACTATAATATGTTAACAATGAATATGAACTTAGCATGCTTTAGGAACTGTAACTTCCATCCAAGAACCCTTCCCAATTTGAACTAAAATTATTAATGCTACTATGTTCATTACCACTATAATCAAGTTAAAATCCACCAGAACATAAAAGGAATCATAGACATAAAGAGAAGGGAAGGTGTAGGACTTAGCTAGGGCATTGAAGGTTCAATACACGGTCGTTTCAGTCCCGGCAGACCCCGAACAGCTTTGAAACGACCTCGAACAGGCCCGAACCACTCCGAATAGCCCCGAATCAGTTTCGAATCACCCCGAATGACCTCGAACAGATTCCGAACAGCTCCGGACAACCACGGAAGACCCCGAACGGCTTCGAAATAGCCCCGAGTCATCCCGAACAGTCTCGAATCAACCCTGAGCAGCCCTAGCCATCCCTAGCCATCCCGGACAACCTCGAACCACCCCGCACGACTCCGAACAGACCTCGAACGGCTCCGAATCAATCCGGATAACTCCGGACAGCCCCGAACCAATCCAGAATAGCTCGGATCACCCAAAACCAATCTGAAATTGTAAACTTGCTCAAGACCTTTAATTTCCAGAAGAATTCGAAATAGAAACTAACAATACAGAATGTGTATTATTGAAACTAGAGATTATCCTAGAACATTTAATCAAACCAACACATTAGAAAGAAATTCACACATGATTGATAGCAAAGATCACATATTGAAATCGAGTAAGAAATGGAAGAAAATGGAGAGCAGAGTGAGAAAAGGGAGAGACCATACCTGTGAAAAGAACATGAGGTGTGTTGATGGCGCCAGGCGACGGAGCTCGCTCCACCGCTGCTACACCGGGAGGGGCGATAGGGAGAAGTTTGGCTCCGTGGAGCGAGCAGCCACGGAGCAGGGCCGAAGAGGAGGCTCGAACAGCAACAACAGCTCCTGAGAGAGAGATGAGAGGCGGCGCTGCAGCATGTCCGTGGGAGTGCGACGTGGTGCTATGCACTGAGAATGAGAGAGAGACAGAGAAGGGAGGCAGGCGAGAGGGAGAAACCGAGAGCGAGCAGAGAGAGAGCTCGAGAAATGGTGAAGAACTGAAACTAAGGAAAACTGAAATTGTTAAGACTAGGTTTCTAGCCACAGTTAAGAAAAAATATGTGTGTGATTCAGAAATTAAAATTTGCTAGAAAATAGAGAGAAGGAAGAGTTTTACCTTCTTCAATGAGGATATGCCACGGTGAGCTCCCAATCGGGAGCAGCCGCGAGTTGAAAGGAAGCGAGGAAACAGAGGGATAAGAGAGAACATCCACCGGGATACGAGGGTCGATCTCCGATGACAGCAATTGCGTGTCGTTGAGACACGAGAGATAAGCATCGGCGGCAGGAGAAGGAAGAGAGAACTGCTTCTGTTGTTCTTCCGAACACGAAGGGATAGAAAAGATAGTTAAAGAAAGCTAGAGGGAGAAATTGAGAAGTAAGGGAGGGGAGATAGATGGAGAAGGTTTCGGTGGGGAGGAGCCGACCACGAGGTCGCCGGCTAGAGCTGCGGCGAGAAAGATGGAGTGCGGCCGAGAGAGATAGAGGAGAGGTGTTTGGGTGTGTTATGTCTACAGGGAGAATGAGTTAGGGTATAGTGTAAATGGGTAAGGATATGGGCCGGGTACTGGGCCTAGATCAAGTAATGTAGGTGGGCCGAATTTATCATTTCAAACGGCCGAGAATTTAGTCTAAAACTGGGCCAAGAAATTTGAGTGGATTAGACACTAGTTGGGCCAATGTTTGGATTGAAACTTAATTAGATCTATGAATGGGACCATCTAATTATGGGCCCAAATAAATAAATAGATGGGCTAATTAAATCAAATCTGATGGGTCAATATAATGGGCTCAGTTAATTAATCTGCATGGGCCTAGTTAATGGATACATGAGCTAATTTGATTAACTAGTGGGCTCACTTAATAGATTTAAATGGGCTAAGATCTATTTAATCACTTGGATCAATTAATTAAGCTAATGAGTCAAGACTTAATCTATTTGGACTAAGCTCAAGAATGAGAAATTCAAAAAATTAAATTTAGAGAATTTAATTTACTAATTATAATTTAATTTATTAATTAGAATTTAATCATAAGAGATGATTAAATTATAAATCATGTTTAGAGTATGATGATTTAGATTTACCTAGTCTATTTGAAATTATTTATCTAGATTCAAGGACCAAGATATTAAGTTAGAAAATCTTTTATTTACTCTTACCCAATAAATAAATACTTGGGTGTAGTAAAGTTCTCAACCATAACTCGATTTAGAAATCACCAAACGGCACCACTAGAAATATAACTCCTAGACTCGAACGATAGTCAAGTTAAAAGACTCGAGAATAATTATCAAAAATAATAAGGATAATATTTCCTTTCAAAGTAGAAATAGTATATATACTCAATTCGAGTATCTTACTCCGTAATTCAATTAAAGGTTAAATACGGGAGTAAGAGTCCGAGATCAAGAAGAGGAAGCGAGCCAGGTAGGCTTTCTAACCTATACATCAAGTGTAGGCTTTCTTCTACAAAATAAAATATGTGTGCTCATATGCATTTATGTTATTTTATTTCGAAGAGATTTTGAATTGAAAATATGTTTCAAGTATTGTCTGCCATAAAATGTTTTATGATTTTCGTATGATACCTATCTAATCAATGAAGTTAAAAGAATCGAATTCGGGTTCTAGTGGGTTAGCGTCTCCACTCGAACTAGTGTTCAAAAAGGGTTCCAGTGGGTTAGCGTCTCCACTCGAACTAGTGTACACAAAGTAACCGTGAGTCATCGAGCGGGTTGGCCGGTTAAAGTGACTGTGAGCCGACGAAGGTGTTGGCCGGTCAAGGTGTTCGTGGAAGGTGGCCACCTTCCCGACACAAAGAAGAAGAAGAAGTTACAGATATGGTAGATTACTAAAGAAAAGAGATTGCAATCGAACTTTAAGATTTCACAAAAGGATTTTTGTGAACATAGGTTCTTTAGAGACAAAATCCCTATGTTTCACTTACAATGGCATGACAATTATATATGTATGTGTGCGATTTTGGCATGTGTCTACTGAGTACAATTTGTACTCAGCCCTGCATATATTTATAAATGTGCAGGTTGAGCGATGATGAAGGAGGAGTGCTATGTTCGGGCTTTTTGTCGATCTCTTATTAGTTGACTCTTGGGGGTTCTACATGTCTTCATACATGTAGAGCTTTTAGCGATCCAAGTAACTTTCCGCTGCTAGTTTGAGATCATTATGTACTAAACCTAAGACTCGAATTTCTTTCATGATATGTTGTTATGTATTGAGCATAGGACTCAAGTTCTTTCTTGCTAATCATACGATGAATTATTCGCCCAATTATGATATTGTTGTCTAGTTTCAGTTTCGTCCTTGTTCCATTACCCCATTTCTATCCCGAATTCTTTAAAACCCTTCCCAAGTCACGGTTTCCCCGACTTCGCTATCCATAGCGGAGCGCGGGCGTGACAGTTTGCTCCAAGATCGTTTACTTGAGATGGTTCAAGTCTTCATAAATTCTATACTAGAGAACAACTAGCTCTATAGGACATGTGATTTTATATCCACCTGTTCTTTCACATTTTGTAGCTTTTTAACATATTCTAGAAAGTATAGATTGTTCCTATAAGCAAGTTTCAAATTTCAAACTCTTGTTCACAATGTTGATCTGATAAAATCTGTTCTAGATAAAATGATTTCTAAAACCATGATAAGTGTGAAGGACAACTAGCTGCAGGATTAGGGACAAATCGTTAAACCAATGGTATGTTCTTAAATCTTTTAACTTGTTGTTTAAAATGAACACATACTTATCGATATAGTGAATAATTTGTCCAGGATAGCTTTATAAGAATAATACAGATCGTATAACTAACGATCTGTTCCTTTTATAGTCAAGTTGTTCCTTAAAAGATGATATTGACCACTTGGTTTTTAGAGAACTTGAAATGACTAAGTGTTGTTTCGAAAATCATCATCAAAACATAAGTGAATTCGTGGGATTCCCAACAACGTATCTAAATTCATGGCCTAATTGTGGAAATGGTTATAAAATGACATGAATTGAATTCAACACTTTCCTGAACAAAAAATATATAAGTTTATATATCTTTAATTATTATGATAAATAATTAGAAATGTTAATTTTTTATTAAAGATTAAATAAAATACATGTAAAGTGTAATAATAAAAACATTTAGGCTATGTTCTCTTTGAGTGATAAATTTATCCCTTGAAAATGTGGGATAAGAGTATAATTTCCCTTTAAATCCCTTCTCTTTTATCCATCCATCCATCTCATCTAAATTATAAATTTATCTCTATTTTTCTCCTTAATCCCACTCTAAGAGGGATATTATCCTCCAAATTTGGATGGAAAATATTATCCCTCTTTAGAGTGGGATTAATGAGAAAAATAGTGATGAATTTATAATTTAGATGAGATGGATGGATAAAAGAGAATGGATTTAAAGGGCAATTATACTCTTATCCCACATTTTCAAGCGATAAATTTATCCTCAAAAAGAACACAACCTTAAAATATATACCCACTAATAGATAACTTAATATGTTGGGTAATAATGAAGTTCAATTTCATTATCTAATAATGATATACGGTCAAAAATCATTAATTTGATTGAATTCTAGAAAATGCATCGAAATATATTCATTAACTATTTTTTTATATTAATAAAAATGATACATAAATATAAAATAATATATAATTAATATAGGATATATAAATAAATAAGAAGATTATATACCTCCTTATATTTATATATTATTATTTTAATAAAAAATACGATTCTTAAATTTTTATTATATATATTGAGAAATATATGAGGATTGTTTGAATACTAAGAAAATTAAAGGTATGTTATAATCATCAAAAGTAATAAATTATATATATTAAAAAAAATATTCAAATAATGTGAACTCTATCAATTTTATGTACGATTTATAAATTCTCATTAGATTTGAAATAAAATATAATATAATATATAATATAGAATATATAAATAAATAAGAATATTATATATTATTTTATATTTATATATTATTATTTTAGTGAAAAATATGAATTTTTTCAATTTTTATTGTTTATATTGAAAATTATATATGGATCATTAGAATAATAGGATAATTAAAAATGTGTTATAATAGTCATATGTGATAAAATATAAATTATAATCATGAGAATTTAGATAAATATGAATAGACTGATTTGAGAGTGCCACATAAGATTAGAATCATAATAGTATTAATAATATATAGATTTTCATAAATATAATGTATATATAGTGATATATTAAAAGAACATGAATTGAATTCAATAATTGCTCGAACAAAAAAATGCATAAGTTTGGATATCTTTAATTAGTATGACAAATAATTAGGAATGTTAATTCTTTTCGATTAAAGATAAAAGAAATACATATAAAGTATAATAATAAAATACATTTAAAATATCTATCTACTAATTAATAACTTAGTACGTGGGTAATAATGAAGTTCAATTTCATTATATAATAATGATATATGGCCGAAAAATCATCAATTTGATTGAATTATCGAATATACATCAAAATATACTCATTGACTATTTTTTATATTAATGAAAATGATACTTAGATATGAAAATATACAATTAATATATGATATATAAATAAATAAGAAGATTATACACTATTTTATATTTATATATTATTATTTTAATAAAAAAATCATTCATTTTTTATTATCTATATTCAAAAATATGTGGATTGTTCCTATAATAATATAACTAAAAATATATGTTATAATAATATAATTAAAAGTATGTTATAATAATCATATGTAATAAATTATATATATATTAAAAAAATATTTTCAAATAATGTGAGCTTTATAAACTTTTATGTAATTTATTTTTATTAGATTTGAAAAACATATAATCTAATATATAAATCTAGATATTTTTATATAATTTATTAATTTTCATTAGATTTTAAAATATTGTACATAATATATATGAATTATTATTAAATTAGTTTTTAAAATATAAATATCAAATTAATATATCAATATATATATTATATTATATTTATTAAAATAATACTTAAATATGAAATAACATATAATATGATCTATGATATACATAGAAATAAAAACATAACATAAATATCATATGCCTACATGGAAATAACAATATATAATATTATACAATACAAAAAAAGGCTGACTCGCGACGGAAAATTCCATCGTTAGCCTCTGGATTTCTATCGTCCCTGAAGGATAACGACGGACTGTGTCCGTCTGTATTTTGTTCGTCGTTAGCACTATGGACGACGGAATTTACTGTCCGTCGTTAACTAACGATGGATATGTTCTGTCATTAGTAACGACGGATTTGGAATCCGTCGTCTGATTCCACCGGTGGCCGTCGACATTGCCGGAGCAACGACGACGGAAAATTCCGTCGTTAGCTAACGACGTATTGTGAATCCGTCGTCCACCTTTTGACCGTTGACCTGACGACAAATTCATAGTCCGTCGTTAGGTTTATTTTTTTTTAATTTTTAATTTTTTATATTATCCGTAACCTGTAACCTGTCACAACAAGCATCAATTCTAATTGAACATTCAACGATAATTGAAAATTAACAAAAAATGAAATCGAAAATCGAACGTGTACGTAATATATATAAAAAAAAATATTACACTGAGTACAAATACAAATAGTTATAATATCAATATCTACAAATAAAAATTGTATCAACCATCGTACATCAATATCAATGTGCTACTGGGAATCATGATCGGGAAAAAGGGGGAGGTGAATTAGACTGGGAAGGGGGAAACGGAGGGAATGTACCACCAGCTCCTCCAGATTGGGTCGACATCTAGCGAGCGATCTGGTCGTACTGGGGTTGCAGACGGCACTGCTCAGCCAATCTCTTCCGCTCATCCAGCCACTGCTAACGCTCACGGTCCTGATCCTCTACTCGACGACGTAGGTCATCAACCTCGCTCCTGCTGGCTCGTGAGGCGAATGATGATCCACCGAACCTCGATGATCTCAACACATTCCCCACTGATCCCGTACCAAACAGTCGCTTCTTCTTGTCCGGGGCGCCGAGAACCTCCAAGTAGATCTCGTTCACGTCCACTGCATCGTGGTCTCCCTCAGGCAGCTCGGCATGGTCCCACTCAGCACAAGTAAACACCTCAGTCTGCATTTACATGAGAAATGAACATTTGTTAATAATATATTATAAAGATTGAAAATAGAAACTATATATATTACGTTGAAATTAAGACTTACCGTAATCGCCTGCGATTTCGCATCGGTATACGTCATGTCTGCGTACCGATGCTCATCGAGAAATGAGTCAGTCATGCAATCTATCAGAGGTACTCCCCTCTCAGCAGCCTATGCATTACATATCAATCGGGTTGTGTTATTGAAACATGTGTATATGAATTAAAACTATAAAACATTATTGAAATTATGAATTGAAATTACATTCTCCTTAGCTCGTTGCATATTGGACTTCGACCCTCCCCTATGCTTGATAGGACTAGTCCCCGATCCTTGAGGCTCGGACATCCTGTTGTGCCTCGCTGTCTCAGATTTATTGATCACATCATCCCGAGACCAGTAGGCGAACCAATCCGCCCAAACATCACCAGTCCACCATCCCGGCTTTCCACCTCTCGGTGGGGGATCATTCATCCTCCTCTTTATCCCGCAGATATAGTCCTTATATTGCTCCATGCACTTATCATACCAAAATTCTCGAATCTTGGTGTAATATCCCACATTAATTTTTAGTTTCATTTATATTATTTTGGCAAGTTTTATTAATTTTTTTAAAAATATAGTTTGATATTGTTTGAAAAAAATAAATTGATTTATTATATGTTTGAAACTAATAGATTTGATTTCGAATGTTTACAGGTTGTCCGACTTAGAGCGGGGATGTGCCCTAGCAAAATATACATTATTTTTATAAAATATTAGAAGATATTTAATATAAATATCTAAGATTTTATTATGAGTAGTGATATATATATATGTGTGTGTGTGTGTGTTCTAGAAATCTCCAACTCTCTTTTCCTCTCCCTACATAATCGACTCCTCCTCTCCCCTCACTCTCTTTCATTTTTTCTTCTCTTCAAGAACTTGGAGGTAAGCTCTTTGGATTATGTTCTTCTTCTTAATTTAATTGTCTTATTATGTTCATATATGTGTATATGTATGTATATAGAAAGGGAGATATGGTTGAGTTTGGTTATGGTTTGTGTTATGGAGAAAGGGCCGCCGGTGGAGTAGAGGCGGAGGCGGCAGCGTGGTTTATCGTTGATGCGTCTCAGAATCATATTGGAGACCTTAAGAAAGGAAAAATGTGAATTTTGGCTAGAACGAGTTGCTTTTCTTGGCCACGTTGTTACGTCCAAAGGAATAGAAGTGGATCCGTCGAAGGTTGAAGCAATAAGTAGCTGGAAGACG
>JAPKLX010000117.1:198404-209050 GCA_026898415.1 Leonotis leonurus | reverse complement strand
GTAAGCTCTTTGGATTATGTTCTTCTTCTTAATTTAATTGTCTTATTGTGTTCATATATGTGTATATGTATGTATATAGAAAGGGAGATATGGTTGAGTTTGGTTATGGTTTGTGTTATGGAGAAAGGGCCGCTGGTGGACTAGAGGCGGAGGCGGCAGCAGGGCTGCTGCTATGGTTTATCGTTGATGCGTCGGCATCGGCAAAAAAAAATCGAAAATTAGAAATGATATGTGTGAATTCCTTATTTTCGGCAGAAACAGGGCAACATATTGCGAGCTGATTTCTATCCTTTTTATTTATCCAAAACCCATCGTATTAGATACTATTTTAAAGGTCTTTTCATCTTCTTTCCAACGAGATCTTCAGATTTTAATTCCGACATAGAACGAAGGAGTTATAAGCCTCTGAAGTTAGAGTGTCGATGTGTGTATTCTCTGTTTCACCTGTGTCTGCTAGCAGGTTGCGGGCTCATTTACGTCCATTTTTATATACTAAAACCTAACATATTAGATATCATTTTAAAGATCTTTTCGTTGTCTTTCTAATGATACCTTTAGATTTTAAATTGGAGTCCGGACGAGGGAGTTATGACCTGACGAAGTCAGGGTGTTGTTTCTAAATCGATGCCAAATCCAAAACATTTACTTAGGAGTTTTATAGTCCAATCCTTAGAGAGTGCACCCGTGATTATGTATTTAAAAAACGATAAACCGAGTGTCCATAATTGATGTCCCAAAACTTGTGGTTAAGTTCGGAATTTAGTAATTTACATTCTATGTTTTATATTTTTGATTTGAGAAATATTGCTTAACTTATTTATTAATATTCCCTAAACTTGTTTTATCTTATTATATTAATTTCATAATCTTCAATTAGAATGTGTTGTAATCTCAAGAACTACATATATGTATAAATCAAGTTTTATATATGAGTACTAATTGTATGAGTTTAAGCTATAATAAGTTTATACTTTCAATGTGTAATAAGTTAAGTTTTAAAGTGCTAGGCGACGCAACATCCAAGGCTCGAGGACGGACAACCGACTAAAGTTGAGGATTTCCATTTGAATTACATCTATCGAGGTGGGGTTTACTTTATCTGTAAGCGTAGTGGTTACATGGTTATAATCATTGTTGTGTTTTGTTTCATTCATATGAGCTATTTATGTGGCCCACAAGGGATCGAAAAGAGGTTGATTTACCCACAAGGGGTAGGCCCACAAGGGGTCAGGTCCACAAGGGACCGATGCTAGTCTCATTTAAACAGCTAAGCTAAAGAGGTTCATTACGTTATGTTGCATTACACAATTGGTTATAACTGTTTGCAGCTTATTCCCTACTGAGTGTGCTTGCATACTCACACCCTATTTAATGTTGTGTTTGCAGGTTAAGAGTAGATGATGGAGTCAGACGGGAATGTGCTCCATACTCTCCCAGTTCCAATATGTTGGATTACATAAAACTTATGTTATTATGATATATGTGTGTGATAATACAATATAACCTAGTTTTGCTCAAATGTTTTAGAATCGTATTTGTCATATGATAACTATGTTTGGTTGAAACACACTTAAGCGAATTTTAAACTGATGTTGATATTTTGATGGGTATGTATATATATATTTGTTTTGATGAGGGTTGTGTCCCAATTTTGGTATCGTTGTCTGCTGCTGTTGGTTGATATTTCAGGTTGGCATATATGTATTTATAGGGGATATGTCGTCTGTTTGTAAAATTTTATTATACTCTCCGCTGCTTATCTTAAAACATAATTCATAATATCATTTATAATATTAAATGATTAAAGAAAAGTAAAGTTTTTCGTAATGTCCTTATTTAAAGAATGGGGGCGTTACACTTGGCATCGATCGCCGGTTGCCAAGTAAATTTTTTCTAACATTCAAAATGTATGTTAGAAATTGTAGTTAACTTCAAGTTTATCGTTATAATTTAGAATGAATTTGAAAGTTTTAGAAAATTTTCGAACCTTAAACTCCTCCCAATATCTCTGCCTCACGTCAGGAGGCGTCAGCTTCCAACTGTATCTATTCGGATTTAGAACTATCTTAAATAGTTTCCAGATGTAATTAGTAGGGTTGCTATGCGGGTAAAATCCACTACATAAGTCATTTTTGAAACATATATATTAGTCTTTTGAATTACTTATTAAATATGTGTTAAAATTGAATATGTGATTGTATTTACGTACCCCAACTCACTCATAGAGAGAACGAAGTCCCATGTGGGTCTCGGCTCCACGTGTTGATCAGTATCGGAGCCAGAGGAGGTACCACCTAAACGTAAGCCACTAACGTGGTAGCTCAGACCAGTACCGGACTCATATCCAGATGATGAGCCACGGGAACCCCGGACGACCCCGACGGATAATGGAGAACGTCGTGTACCCCTTCCTCCAACATCATCGCGTGGGGAAGCTCTCCGACTCGAAGACATCTATTAGGTTGAAAATTAATAAATAAGTTTTATATTGAATATACAATGAGTTGCATTTATAATTAATAAGTTGAAATTAGATTATGGTAAGTTTTTTACACAATGTGTTAATCTTTGTCATCTTCTTCATTGTCATTTTCATCTTCATCATTCTCATCTACATAGTCATCCTCTTCATCTTCTTCTTCTTCATCATCTTCTGCTTCATTTTCTTCATATTCATCATCTTCTTCATCCTCTTCTATTTCGAGGACATTATCAGAGTCTTGATGTTCTTCATCATCTTCAATTTCTACCTGGTCACCGTCTCGATGAACTGATATAGTATCATTTACATCGACAGTGTTTACCATATTCACATCATCATCCTCCTGATACGGTGACTCTAATGTAGAACTAGACACATCAACTTGAAACTCATCAACAGTGGACCTTGCCTTAATAGAACAAGCTTCCCACCAGTCTCTACACTGTCGATTCATACTCGGATATGAACTACTTATGTAGATTGGATGGCTAAAGGTTCATACTTTCTAAGTATGCGTGTATGATTTACAGACACAAATTTGAACTGCGGATCAACCCCCCTTTGTACCTGACGGCAAAGTGTCAAACCACTACACTTGAATAAAACGACATTTTTATTGTATAATCCTGAATATGTGAGTTCTCACACTTCGACTAATTGTCCATAAAAATATGTCTCACTCGAGTCTCCATAGTTACCAACTTTGATGCACACACCACTACTCATACTTGCTTTGTGAGTTCCTTGAGATATTGTGTGAAATTTATAATCATTCACCAAATAACCATGATATGCTGTAATCATTGATGAAGGTCCACGTGCAATATCCCAAATAACAGGATCTGTTACATAAGTTTGTACCTATATTCATACACAAGTTTATATTTATCAAGTTATTGATGCATATATGTTATAAATTCAATTCAAGTTAGATTAGTGACAATTTGACTCACATAGGTACAAAACCATTCAGGAAATTATGTCGATATTTTCTTGTCAATGTCCAAGTCAGGAATCCATGGATTTAAGACCCTGAGTTGTGTTTCGTACTCCCTTCATACAACAAGTACATATTAGTTAATAAAAATTATAAAGTAAATTAAATATAAGTGTGATTATACTGAGTTGTAAAACTTTACTTGATATAGGAAACGATCTCCAAACAATTATGGAGTATGTATAGATGAACATCTCTGTATTCCTTATCATCCAAAGATCTTTTGGTTGTCTTTCCAAAACTAGTTCCAGCCAATTTGAATATGGAAATCA
Source organism: Leonotis leonurus (assembly GCA_026898415.1). Classification (NCBI taxonomy): domain Eukaryota; kingdom Viridiplantae; phylum Streptophyta; class Magnoliopsida; order Lamiales; family Lamiaceae; genus Leonotis; species Leonotis leonurus. The sequence goes on along the minus strand of JAPKLX010000117.1, from coordinate 205,299 downwards.
AGCCTGTTGATCTTGTTCCCCACTATTAGAACATCATCCAACGTAGTTGCGAGGCAAGTCCCTATGTATCGTATTAACATGATCCTCTAAATAATAGGAGCAACATGCAGTGGCTTTCTCCACTAAGTATGCATTAAAATATGGATCCCTCAACACTTGCTTTGTTCTTGACATTATTTTTCAATTTTCTCAAATATCTGTATTGAAATGATTTCATTTGGAAAGCACTAAACAAAATGTATTAGTTGAAATAGTAATAAAATTATGATGTTTTGAATTACTTCTCAAATGGGTACATCCATCGATATTTAACTGGTCCTCTATCTCTTGCCTCATCAGCTAGATGGATACGCAAATGTTCCATTAAGTCGAAGAAGTTGGTTGGAAATATACGCTCGAGCTTACACAAAATCAGTGGGATGTTATTGTTAAATGTCTACATATCCTCACTCTTTATGTTTCGTGATGTCAAGTCACGAAAGAATAAGCACAACTTGGTTATCGACTTCCAAACAGCTTGTGCGAGTAGTTCTCGAAATGTTATGGGTAGTATTCGCTGCATGAAAACGTGCCAATCGTGACTCTTCATGTCAAACATCTTCAATTTACTCATGTCTACACATCTACCCATATTTGAGATGTAATCGTCAGGAAACTTAAGGCCTTTCACCCATTCACACAAAACTTTTCTCTTTTTTTTGTCAAGTGTGTAGCGTACCTTAGGATATTTATTGGTATACTCATCACGCATTAGCTCTAGTCTATAAAATAGTAGTTTAGTTCCTGCCTAGACTTTGTTGTTCCCTTTGTCTTGCCTTCGACATTCATTACAGTATTGAAAATGTTATTAAAAACATTCTTTTCAATGTGCTTTGTTCAACCTAAAATGTGTGTCTAAGTTCTCGCAATTAAACGAGGCTTATAATACGTTGTAAGCTGACCCTAGTCGTATCTCAAGGAAGGCTTAGCAGGGCTTCCTAGCTAAAGTGCCAAAGAGAAAACAACAAGTCATAAACACTCTATCAAGTTCAAATCATAGAAGTAACTAAAAGTAAAGACTAATAAGTAAATTAAATGGAATTCAGACTTAAGGTTCTAGGGTAAGAACATCCATACAGATCATCACATGCTATGATTATTCATGCATTCATTTGCATAGCTAGAATTCCCAAAAGCTATCTAATTACTAACTTTCGTATTTACAATTAGATTGTAACTCCAACTTTCTTATTTAAGCCACACAATCAAGAACTCAAGATAACAAATGAATAACCAGTTAATACGTCTACTATTACAACTGAAATTGATTGGACTTTGGTCCGACACAATGATCATCTCTCGACCTCACCCTATGTCTACGGATTTGTAATGATGATCAATCGATACAATTTACAACAATCATGAATAACAATAGACATCAATAATCTATAAGAAATCAAACCCTAATGGAGATTCAACCTACTCAATCCATCATACAATCATAAGCAAGCATTTGATAAGTGAAACTTACTACGATTACACAACTTGGATTGAGAAGATGATTCTCCACCTTAATCCATCTTCCAAAAGTGAAAATACAATGCTAGAGTGTTTTAGAGAGAATTCTTATGTTCTTGTACAAAATGAGATCAATTAGTATACAAAATACATCCATTTTCCCTTTCAAATTCGTGCAGATCGCCTGTTTCACGCGCTCAACGGCCGCTGGGTATCCAGCGATCGTTGGGGTGCACTCTCTGCTCATTTCAACAACACAGTCTCAGCGATTGCTGGTCTGTGCAAAATATGAAAGTTTTGAAAACATAAAATTGAATCTTGTCTCGATAGGAATCCTTAGCCTCAAACGGATCCAAATTTGGAGTTGTAACGAAGGAGAACGAGCTAAAACAAAATTGTTGCGCAAGACGTAAAAATTTCGCATATGGTCATGCTCTCGCATTCTTTCTCCACTCGTCTTTTGCCCGTAACTCCTAGGAAGCACCCATCTGGTTTCCTCGGCTTCGTTCGGCTTAGCATCGTCGGCATTTCCGGCATCATTTCAGCTCACGTTAACTCCTTTTCGTCATCCTACATCCAAAATAATAACAAACAAAACCAACATAAACACGAACTAAAAGACACCAATTTAGCTCTTATCCGTCCTTCATTTCACCATCCTACACCAAACACGAAAACAACAAAAATCGGCATAATACGAAATAAAAAGACATGAAAACAAAACAAACTAAAACCTAGACACGACGAAATATCAACTAAAAATACACCAAAAACACGATAAACACATAACATCTAAATTGTGACGAATCAACAAAGAGCTCCAATATGGAAGGTCCCAAAAGAAACTTTTTTTCCTCCATCCATTGGTAACTTGTTTTAAAATACGCTTGTTATTATCATCATAATCTTCAGTTACCTTGACGAGACCCAGATCTTCAATCTGATATAGTAGCTCTTCCCTTGATCTCCTTTTTGGAGGATCATCTGCAACAACTTTATTCTTTCTAAAAGCCCTCTTGTTCCTCCTGAACTGGTGATCGTAATGTAAGAACTTGCGATGTGTATCAAACCATGACTGCTTCTGGCAATGAGTTAAAGAAAATGCTTCAGATTGTTCCATGCATTGAGGACAAGCTAATCTTCCAGTTGTACTCCAACCAGAGTATGCTGGAAAATCACTTATGGTCCACATCAATGCTGCATGCATCTGGAAGTTTTGTTTCCTTAAAATGTCATAAGTATGGGCACCAACTGACCACAGTTGATTGAGTTCAGATATAAGTGGTTGTAGGTACACATCTATCTTATCTTTTAGATTTATAGGACCGGGAACAAGCACTGTGAGAAACATGTGTTGTTTTTTCATGCACAACCACGAAGGTAAGTTGGAAGGCGTAAGGATAATAGGCGAAGATGAGTATTGTTGTCCCGAATGATCGTATGGTTGAAAACCATCTATTGACAGACCTAATTTGATATTCCGTGGCTCCACCGCAAAACCTGGATAAGTCACATTAAAGTGCTTCCACGCCGGTGAATCTGCAGGATGACACATGACACCATCATTAACTGAAGTTGAACGTCAGATCATGTCTCCGGCTGTAGCTTTACATGCATACAACCTCTGTAAACGAGGTGTCAAAGGGAAGTAGTACATCTTCTTATACGCATCTGGGTTACGTCCCCGACTCCTATCATCTCAGATCCTATCTTTGTATCGATTTTCATTGCAAAACTTGTAATTCACAAGATTAGAATCTACTTCCCAATAGATCATACAGTGATTCCTACATGAATCTATCTTTTCTACAAGTAAACTCATTGCACGTAGCAATTTATGTGTGTTGTAGTAGTTCATGAGTACTTTGTGATGATCTGGAAATGCTTGTTTAACAAAACACACATTTCATTAAAATATTTTTGTGGCATTCCACTACGGACCTTCAAAGTCATCAGACGAACCACAAAAGACAACCGAGTGTGGTTCTTACACCCAGGGTACAACTCTTTATCCACGGCATCCAACAACTCGTACAATAATTTTGCTGTAACATTTGGATCTTCTTCGACATCTGGGTTGTTAAAACTAACTGGGACCCCCGAGATCATGAACCATCTCGTGGTATGTCCTGTAATCTTCTTCAAGGTCTACATCTACATCAACACGTGTTTCTTGAACATCTGAAAGTATTTCAGTTTCCTCATGAAACCTCCAGATCTCATAACTTCGTGTGAAACCTTTTCTAGTAGCATGTAGTTGTACAACATATGTACTTCTAAACCATATATTCCTACACTTCACACACGTACACTTAATTTTTTCTCCATCCATGTAGTGGTGCTGACTACTTGCAAATCTTAAGAACTCTTCAAGCCCAGAAAGAAAATGTGGATTAAATTCCCCATTCGAAAGTAACCGCAAATACGTCCAATCTCGACTCATTTTCATAACTCTGATTATTAATAAGTATATATTCACATAATGAAAGAAAGATTAATTAGTTACGGAGAGGGCGAGACTATTAGTGGTCTATTAAATTGCACATTTAAAGGAAGATGAGGGTGGTGCACATGTAACAGAGAATAAGGACAAAAAATTAGTGACAATGAAATGAGGGTGCTTCTTGGAAAATTGATATTTGTTGTTTGGGCTTTTGATATTGAATAGATAGGTGAATTGTTTGTTTTTGGAAAATATTTGTTGTTGGTGTTGAATTACACATTTAATGTTTTGTAAGTCATTGATGTGCATTTATGAATTATAAATTGATGCTTAGATTGTTTAATGCTTAGCATTTGGAGATCAAGAGCATTTGAGTTTATGTGACATTTGAAGATCATGAACATTGAGTCATTTTGGAAAATGTTATGGTGAGTTATATTCTAGCTAATTGCATCCAATATAACGAGTCACTGAATCTAATCAAAACATTCGAACATAATCATCAAAACATCCCAACATACATCTCATCATCAAAACATCACAACACATGCATCTCATTAAAAGATCCCAACATAATTGACATATAACGAGTTTGTATAATATTATACATATTGGGAGAAGATCCTTAAAACGTAATAAAAATCTATCTCAAAGGGAGAAGATCATTAAGAAGTTAATTATGTCTATCCCAATTTCATAATATGATTGAATCGTTACACCTATCATACAATTTATATTCATATAAAACAAATTAAATAATTTAAAACAATAAATACACGAATTACTAAAATTAAATAATTTAAAACAATAAATTAAAAATAAACCCTAATTAATTCATGAAACCTACTTAATCGAAGAAACTCTAATTAATTCAATAAACCATAATTAAACATAACCAATTATTCAATTTAACTAACCCTAGTTAATTCAACCCTATCTTTAATTAACTCTAATTATCAAATTAACTATAATTAACACTAACTAACTATATTTAATCGTAATTAAATAAATTAATTTAATCTAAACTAATTAACTAAATTAAACAATTAAATGAAACTAATTAACTAAATTAAACTAATTACATAAATTAAACAATTAAATTAAGTAAACCTATATTAATTAAACTAATTTAACAATTAACAATATAATTAACACTAATTAAATAATTAAATTAACTAACCCTAAACTAAATTAATTAAATTACAAATATTACAAAAATTACCTCTCACCGGAGGGAGGCGGCGGCAGGCGGTGGGGCAGGGTTCAGACGATGTGTTGGAGGGTGGCGGAAGCTGTCGGAGCAAGAAAACGCCACTGGAGCGGCGTTCAGGAGCGGAAGTAGTCACCCGACGGACGATTTCGATGGAGTAGGCGGCGAGGAGGCGGCAGGGGAACGACAGCAGCTTCTTCCCGGAGAAGAAACGTCCAACTATTAGAAATATAGAGAGATAAAGAGAGAGGGGAAGGAAAATGGAAGAAATGGACATACCTGGGCGTATTTGGCCGGTGGGAACCTCTAATCGCCGGTGGGAAGCTTGAATCACCAGAGGGGAAAGGGCTAGGGTTTCTGTCGTCTGATTTTGCGAATTGGGATGAATCCCGACTTAAAGGGCTGGACGGCGGACTTGATGAGGGAAAGTTCCGTCTTCAGCTTATAAAATAATTAAAATAAATAAATAAATACGCTAACGATGAACCTAACTACGGAAGTTCCTAACGACATACGATTTCATCGTTAAATTTGGCGCTAACTTGCGCGCCAAATATTCGGTTAACAATCCGTCGTTAGGTCCATCATTAGACCTAAATGTTACAGTCTGTCGCCTGTCCGTCGCTACCTTACGACGGAATGTACGTCAGTCGTTAGGTTCGTTGCCTTTTTAATGATTTTTTGTAGTGATATATGATTAATATATAGATAAAATTCAAAAAATATAGAAAAATAAGAAAAATTAAATGGGAAGTTGAGAGGATTTCAAGGGCTGAGGTGGACAGCTTGAGCCGAACTTGTATTACAGTAGAGATATAGATTTTCATAAATATAATATATATATATATATATATAATGATATATTAAAAGAACATGAATTGAATTCAATACTTGTTCGAACAAAAAAAAATACATAAATTTGGATATCTTTAATTAGTATGACAAATAATTAGGAATGTTAATTTTTTTTTATTAGATATAAGAGAAATACATATAAAGTATAGTAATGAAATACATTTAAAATATCTATCTACTAATAGATAACTTAATATGTGGGTAATAATGAAGTTAAATTTCATTATATAATAATGATATATGGCCGAAAAATCATCAATTTGATTGAATTATCAAATATACCTCAAAATATACTCATTGACTATTTTTTTATATTAATGAAAATGATACTTAGATATAAAATAATATACAATTAATATAGGATATATAAATAAATAAGATGATTATGCACTATTTTGTATTTATATATTATTATTTTAATAAAAAATACGATTTATTCAATTTTTATTATCTATATTCAAAAATATATCTGGATTATTCGAATAATAATATAATTAAAAGTATGTTATAATAATCATATGTAATAAATTATATATATTAAAAAAATATTTTCAAATAATGTGAGTTTTATAAACTTTTATATAAATTTTTTTTATTAGATTTGAAAAACATATAATCTAATATAAAAATCTAGACATTTTTATATAATTTATTAATTTTCATTAGATTTTAAAATATTGTACATAATCTATATAAATTATTATTAAATTAGGTCCCGAAAGAGCAAGGTTTGGTGTATGGGGGGGGGGGAATACACCAAATACAAACTTTTCAGTTTACTTGTTAAAATCAGAGAGTTCAAGCTATTCTTAAATAAGAAATTGCTCGGCAGATGACTAACCAGATTGATCAGCAGATCGATACCAGATTAGTCCAAGCAGATTGCTCTC
>JAPKLX010000117.1:138169-158404 GCA_026898415.1 Leonotis leonurus | reverse complement strand
GATTGATCAGCAGATCGATACCAGATTAGTCCAAGCAGATTGCTCTCTAGTGTAAACACTTAGACAATAATAAGAGTGATCTTATTATTTTCTAAGTATTGTGTGTGCGGAAATATGGTGGATTTAATGAGTGCTCTTATTAAGAAAACCTTAAGAGTTAATCAGATCGTTAAGCAGATTGATTGAGATGCAGATTATATGATAGTGCAGAGGTTAGAATAATAAACAGCTGAAAGTAAATATGCAGAAATATAAAGAACACAGTTGTTTAACGTGGTTCGGGAAATCCCTACGTCCACGATCTGGTCAAAATTAGACCAGATTATCCACTACTAGGATACTCTTCTTCTTTATACTCGTGGTCGAACACCATACACACAATCCAATTAAAAATTATAAATCACGTGGGACTCAAACTTCACTAATTCTACTTTTCTATACACATCTCCACACACTACACTCATTTCACACTCCACTCATTACACTCCTTACACACTCTACACAAAGTCAACTTGTTTTCTTAAAGTCCATGTCATGTCAAAGTTTTAAATACTTTACGGGACGGAGGAGTGAGTATTTGTTATGCTTGCCGACAGTTAACTATTAAATAAGCAATATTAATTATTATTTATGCATTACTATTTTTTAATAATAATGTTCGGAAGCAATGAATAATTTGCATTTAAGAAACAAACTATAATATTGTAAGCAACGAATAGTTTACTTTTAAACATTAAATTAATTAATGGTCCATTAACTCTATAAGCACGTATAATTATTATTTAAGCATCAAACTACAATATTTTAAGCAGTGAGTAATTTACATGTAAGCACAAGCATATAAGGATAATGATAGATTAATATTATAAGTAATGAATATTTGTCATTTGCACAATAAACTATACGGATTTAAGCAACAAATAATTATGTATAATAATTATAACTTATTGATATATATATATGTTAATGTTATAAGCGATGAATAATCGTTATTTAAACAACAATTATATTTCGTTCATTCATTAAACTATAAGTATTAAGAAAACAAAAATTATAAAAGTGAATGTTAAATGTTAGTAATGAATAATTGTTAATTAACTAATGTAACCTTTTCTACATTTAAAAAAACAACAAAATAAATGGGATAAGTGTTTAGTTCGTTTTTGGTTGATTTTTGTTATTGCATCGAGTCTAAATGTATAGTCTTTTCGTTTCTTTGTAGTATTTTTGTTCATTTCTTTTATCCCATGATTCGTATTATATCTTATTGACGATAGGTGACAGAGGAGGGTCGAAAGATGACGAATGGATGCATTATGAAGCCGAAGGAGTGTGCCAAGCCAACGGGAGCGAGCCAAGGGTTCGGAAGAAGCCCAGAGTACAAGTTGAGGTAGGATGAAGCACCTTGCAGACGCTGGGCATGCCGCGCTCGCTGGGGTGGCATCCCTAGCAGTTGCTGGACCCCAGCGCTTGCTGGGAGTGAGCCAGGCGTGAGATAGAAACCAAGGCCTAGCGGCCGTTGGAGGCGTGGCGCAAGCGAGACAGAAGTGTCGCGCAGCGGTCGCCGAACCCCAGCGATCGCTGCGCGCGACTTAAGAGGCGGTTTTATCTGGCTTTTTAGGCGAGGAAAAAGATGAGAAGATGATTCTACACCTGCAAACTGAAGAATATAAGTTAGACATTAAAAATTCTCTCTAAAAACTAGTTATTGTACTTTAACTTTTGGGAATAAGGATTAAAGGTGGAGATTGACTGTTCGATTCCCGGATTGTAATCATTAGTAAGTACTTCATGTGGATTTTTTATTTTATGATTTTGTGAATGGACTTCAGTAGTTGAATCTCCACTAGGTTTTGGATTTCTTAATTGATTGTTGATGTTTAGGATTATCCATGTTTGTTGATTAGATTATGCTTGTTTAATTGGAACGATTAGAAAGACTGTTGGCAGCAGATGGATACATTTTTTGATCATTGTTTCGATTCCTTAGACACTAGTTGAGGTCGAGAGATAATTCTAGTGTCAGATCTAGGCCTAATCATTATCAGTCTGAATATTGTTAGGGTTTGTATACCTCAAAACATGCTTTATGCTTAGACGATGTATCATACTTGTTTTCAGTTCCATCTTAATGAGAATAATAAATGTTTCTATCATTGGTTTGTTATTTATTATTATTATTATTATATATTGAATTGCAAAAAAGTCCATTTATTAGAATTGTAGACTGTGTGGTGGATCGATGATCATATAAAGTAACAAAGTCGGCTCCTTTGTAATATAAAGTCACAGTCTAGAAAGGCTTGGACAGTCTAGTCAGTAAAGGTTGCGGTATCATTTGATGCGAGTGTTTACCTTAGCCCGTAGAATGATATCGGTATTTATAAGCTGATACACATGCTTTGTGTATACATATTGAGATGTTTCACAGTGAGATAAGTTCTACCGTGCTAATACTTAGAACGGGGTCTCGGAAATTAGTTCATTTCTTAATCTGTGACGATGACATTAGCATAGGCAGTTGATTATACGTTGTTTTGATTCATCTACGCTTGCAGGTTTTTCGTAACCTTAACAGTGATATCTTGGGCGGTAATGATTGGTTTAGCTAGAAGTGTTCGACTGTCAACCATACAGAATCACGTCTCGGTGATGCGAGTTGAATAAATCCGTGTGAGGCGTTCATAAAGGTTTATTGCATAAGAAACCCGACCGGTTGGAATTTATTCCGTATGTAATAATTAAGGTCTAAATCGGATCACTCACAAATAAATATATTAATTAATTGTGAGTTGTCAGCAAACTCAATTAATTAATGGATTTAGAAAATTTTAAACGCGGGAAATAATTAATGACAAGAGAATTATATCTGTAATTTGAATGGATGAATATAAGTTCAATATTTATTCTATAGTGGAGTCGATAAATATTTATAATAGAATTACATTTTATTACATTTCCATAGAGTAATTAATTTGAGGTTAAATTAATTTAAATCTAAGTAGGACCAAGCAATTAATTAAATTTAATTGGGTCCAAAAGTGACTTGGAAATTAATTTAATGAAATTATGGATTTGATCAAGTCCAAATTAATTTTAAATTATTCAAATTTGAGTTTGAATAATAGATGGAAACTGCAGGAGATTAAAGTGGGATATTATAGTTATATTATTTGGGTTCTTATTCATTCACCTTAGAAACCATAACTTAGCCCATAATATCTGTAAAAAGAGTACAAGAAGTGGTCGATTCTCTCTCCTCTCTTTCTTGAAATTGGCGCCCCCTCCCATAGAGAATTAATTCTCTAACTTCAAAAATTATACAGAGTATTCAACGCTCTAATTTTTGTTCTTCTTTTCTCCTCAATTACTAGATAGATTTGCCCACACGATATTCTAGTATATAGATTGGGAATAGGTTAGAAGTTTCCAAGGTCGGATCGTGGGAGATCAAGAGAAGAATTCCATCGGTGTGGATTGATGCTCCTGTTAACGATCCAAATCGTTTCTCCACAAGCGGATGAATTGCGTAGGAGGATGTATAAATTTATTTATTCCGCATTTATATTCTCTTATGTGGTATTATTTGTTTAAGAATTAATTATTCATATAATTACTTAAACTTGTGGATCCTGCAAATTTATGAGCCCCTCATACGAGTTCTATCATCGAAAATGTATAAATCGAGTGTTCGTTTATTTATCTTGGAATTCTTAACTGTGTGACTTAAATACGAGAGTTATAGTCACAGTCTAATTATGAATGTGAAGGCTATTAATTAGTCAGCTCTTAGGAATTCTTGATTAGTGAATGGATGCATGAATTGATCGTGACATGAGATGATCGACGAAGATATTAGAATTCTAGACCCTTTATTTCGGATTCGTGTTATTTAATTTGACTGTTGGGTTATTTAATTTTAGTTATTTGTATGAATTGCATCTTGATAGAATGTTAGGACATTTAACTTGTTTGTTCTTTAGCACTTTTAATTAGGAAGCCTTGTTAAACTTTCATTGAGATTCGACTAGGGCCAACTTATCGTGTGCAATAGACCTCGTATATTTGCAAGAACCTAGGTATACGTTTTAGGTTGAACAATAAATCATTTAATGAAAACCGTTCATTATCAAAAATTAAAGGTCTTGATTAGTTCTTAGTTTACTCATAAAAATAAGTTTTCATTTGAACCTTTCTCTATATGACTGTATCTATATTATATAAGGCAAAAGTTTCAATTAGCATTCAATTCGAGTGACAATTTTGTAATTAATGTCAAATCAATGTTTCATTTTATAAAAAGATTAACTAATTAACATTTAAAGTTATCATACATTTTTTACATAGAAAATTATTGGGGTAATAGGTAAAAAAAATTCAACTTTCATAAAATAAAGATAAAAAATATCCACTTAAAAATAAAAAATAAAAAATACACACTTTATATGGTAACATGAGGAATTTTCCCATGTGCTCATGTTATCCTATAAAGTGAATATTTTCTATATTTTATTTTTAAGTGAGTATTTTTTATATTTTTACTTATTAAAGTGAATATTTTAGCATTTACCTTATTTATAAAACCCTTTAAATAGTAGTACTCCACCTATCCCACTAAAAAATGAGCACTAAAAATCCGATATAAAAATTAAGAGAGTAAAATATTACTCCCTCCGTCCCAGGTGAATTGTCTCAATTTCTACTTTGGGGTGTCCCAGATAAATTGTCTCATTTCCTTTTATGGGCATAAATTAGGGGTTTTAATTAGGCTTATTAATCATAATTCCCTTAACCCCCAACACCCTATTCTGGAAACCCTAAATCATTCTCTATGTCTCCCCTCTCTCTCTACTTGCTCGCTCTCTCTCTTTCTCTCTGTGAGATTATCGTCGCTCATCTCAAACCTTAATCTGCTACCACTCACACCACTCAATCTCCTTCCACCATGATGAACCCATACTCATCTGAAGCCGATGATTATGATGAACCCACACTAGCATCCCCAAAATCTGATATGCACACTTGCATCCCCAAAAACTGATGTGCACACTTGCATCCCCAAAAACTGATCTTCACACTTCATGTTTCTTGTTGAATCCCAGCATTTGCATAAGATCTTCAATCCCATACACAATTCCTACAACCCTTAGATAGTCCACACACTCTTTCACCAAGTCTGCTGGAATCTCTAGATTTAAAGACAGTCTATTTTCTCTCATTAAAGTCCATTTCTTCATGTGAGGCAGTTTATAGGAGTTGTGGCCTTTGACCTTTAGTATCTCAACCATGCAGCCTTGTAAACTTAATAAAACAACATTAAGAGTGTGTACAGTGAGCATTTCAAAAGAGTTTATAACAGCATTAACTAACTCATCAACAGTCTTGCATGAACTTTCAGTTTGCAAACTTTGAATAGCTCTAAACCAATCCAGGTCATTCACATTTGTATCTGGTGAATTGGGTGGTTGATGAGTTAATGTGATTTGAAAACAATCACGTGTGGCAGCATCTCTGAATTCAAGATCCTTGTCCTTTATGTGGGGTTTGGCATTATCGTGTTGAATGCATACAATCTTGCTTGCTTGTGCTGGCATTTAGATTTTATAGCTGGTATGATCTGAATATTCCACACAAAGTAAAGACTAAAATAAGACAAATGTGAATAAAATGAAATCTGAAATAAACTAATGTACACGTGATGTAATCTAAAATCCATACATTTTCATATTACAATTCACACAATCAGATTGTGACACCCGTACCTTATTGATTAAACAATCCTTGATAACTTCTTTAGTGATAGAAGCTATAGGTTTTGTCTTCATTGTTCCAGCAGCCCTAATTTTGCTCCTTCTTTTAGCTGGCACACTTTCTGTGAATGGAAAGATATCAATCTTTCCATCAAATAGGACACTACCATCATCATTGAATAGTGGTCTGCACATAGCACACATGAACATGACATTTGTGATGAACTTCTTGCTTTTGCATGATCTGTGTGGATCCTCCTCATCTGGGGTTAAGTAGAATCTGTGTGACGTTTTGGACATGTAAAACCACTTCTCGTCTATGTGAACTATGTTCTCCATGCTTCTGAATTTTAGCACCTTTTGCACTCTATCATACTCTATTGTATCCAATGAAAAACGCAACCTTAACAACTTGTTTGGAGCTGTTAAGTCAGGCTTGATTGCATTTGAATGAGACCTGATTAGCCCCTTATTAACCCATCTCCCAACTACACTTTTGCTGCAATTTATTCCCGTAGCTAACCTTCGTATTGTACTGCGTTTGAATAGCTCCAAACTTGCAATAAGATCCATTTCTATCTCTATTCTCTTTCTTTTCACAATGAATCTTTTGTTTGGAATTTGCACTAACTGACCTACTTCTGTTTGCTTCTTCATTTCAGCCCAAATACGACTGATAGTCCTTCGGTTTCATCCCCACGTGTTGGCTGCCTCATTGAACTTGCCTCTCTTGGGTTTGCTATTTTGTAGATCTTGAAGGAGAAATTGGATGATGGATTCTTTTATTTCGGTTGATAGATCTTTGCTCAATCCCATTTTTTTTCCAAACTGTTTATGTAAGGGAAAGACTTGTGTGGATTATGAATTGGATGTTTCTCTATTTATAAGAGTTGTAAGTTTTAATTTTTGGCACAATTTGTGATTGTTATGAAAATTTCAAAATTTGACATATTTCCCTCTTAATTTTAAGGATTTTCAGAATTAATTTTCAAAATTTTCAGAATTCCCTCTAAATTTGAAATGTGTTAAGTTTAATTTTCAACTTTTATCATTGCAATTGATTCTAAAATTTCGAAATTGCAAAAATCAATTTATGTTAAGATTAAAATTGTGTTAAGATAAAAAATGCACAATGTTTTCAAATTTAAAATTTTTTCAAAAATTATGAAGTTTAAACAATTAAATTTGAAAATAGAAAAAAAAATAATTACTAAAAAATTTGATGAATTTTTTGTAAGTGTAAAAAAAGGATAAGGGAAAGTAATGATGAGTGAGAAAGTGGTTAGGAATAAAAAAAAGGTGGAATGTAATAGGATGTAATTAAGAGGGTAATAAAGTGAGTATTGACATGCGATCCAAAAGTATTTGGGACAATTGAGATGGGACAGAGGGAGTATGTTTTAAAAAAATAAAAATTAATATTTTAAAAATGTGTTTTTTACCCGTCATCCGATGGGTACCAGCGGTCACCCACCACCCATTGGATATCCGTTTACCCGCCACCCGTGGGTACCCATCATCCGCCACTTTCGGGTATCCATCACCCGCGAAATATAATTCAAATCTTAAAAATAAATTTTATCTAAATAAAAATTATAACACAAATTAAATAATAACATTGTTCAAAAATCCACATATTGCATCAAAATTCAAATCCACAAATTACAAGGTTCAAATCCACAATTAATAGATAAAACATAAAAATAAGGTTAATATTGAATGAGTACTGATAAACACTCATTTTATGTACTTCACTCGATACGGTTGGTTCTATTTAGTGTCCTATTTTTTTTTTGTTTCGTGTCATTTTATATTTGTTTATTGGTTTTACGTTCGTGTTTCGTTTCTATCATGTTTTACGCAGTTTCCGTAGGTTTTGGTGAAAATGAACTTGAAGCATAGTGGGCCCAATGGCGATCCAAGTTGCGTACGAGAGCAAGATATGGACCAGGAGTTGAGGTATGAGTGCATGGAGCACAAGTCGAGCTTGGAGTGAAAGGTAGCAGCTTTGGCTAACCAAGGAAGGCGGTCGCCGAAATTGCTTGACAAGTTCGGCGATCGCCGTCTAGATCGCCGAACTTGCAGGAGGTTTTGACAACTTCGGCAACCACTTTGGAGATCGCCGAAGTTGTCGATATTTTGCTACAACTTCGGCGATCACCCTGTACCAATCACCGAAGTTGCACGTATTCTGCGCGATTTGGTTATTCACACGCGAAAATCGACTCATATCTTCAAATCCAACCCCAAGGTTATATAAGGGCGTCATTCTAGAGCTCTAGACCTTCCCTACTTACTTTTATTCCTTGTTTTCTATAGGTTTTAGTCTAGAGTAGTTTTCTACATCCCGAAGAAGAGATTGTGATCAATGATTGACAACTCGAATATCAAGAGTTCTACAAAGGGATTTATGTTATTTTATTGCTTTCTAGTATTTACTTCTAGTATGCGTAGCTCAACGCTTTGAGATTCTAGGAGTTTTGTAAGACCTATTTTCTTTTAATGGATTCATAATATTATCTTCTAAATTTTCTTCCTATGCTTGTTCATGATTTATGGTTTTAATTCTCATGTTTTGATAATTGGTCATTATTATTGCATGCTAGTTATGATTTTGATGTCTTATCCGGAATTGAATTCATAGTAGATCACACGAATGCATGATACATGTTTCTATTGAGACCTAGCGGAGCGAAAATGCTCACCCGCCCGCGGTGGGCATTTCTTAATGCGCCCGCGGTTGATGTGGCATGCCACGTAGATAAATATTAAAACTTAAATATTTTTTATTAATTATCACTTTCCGACTAGGGTTTATTGGTTAGGGTATAGTTTAATATTATTTAATAAATAATAATAATAAAAATAAAATTAATAAAAAAACGAAAAATATAGTGACTCGTATGATGATGTGTCAATGATGTGGCATTGCCACATCAACCGCGGGCGCATTAAGATGTGCCCACCGCGGGCGGTGGAGCGCTACTCCCTAGCGGAGATAGAGATTAAATTAACACACTACCATAAACTGTCATATCCGGGAGTATGTGGTTATTTACGCGAACCTTCACATACATTAGGATTAAAACATGGTAATTAAATTTAATTGTTGAATTCATTAATATGCCTTGAGATCTTCTCTTTATTATTTGTTTCTTTTATCATCTTTTTCAAGCTCTTAGGCTATTTTATATTAATTCGATCTCATTCAAATTACTATTTGCCTAAATAATAATTAAGTTTCTAAAAGAATTAATCAGTGTGTTTTCGTTAAATCGGTCATTGTGGATATAATATTCAACTGCTCTATTTTATACCTATTTTTTTATGTTTAAAATAGTGCGATCAGATACATAAAAAATAATTATTTGTCTCATACTCGTAAATTAAATGCATATTAAATTCTATCCATGAACTACATGTTTGTCTTCCAAACTCACTTCTATTGGGATCTCGCGGCATCCCTACTTATATATCCTTTGTCGTCACGAAGGGTTTTTTTGTTTCAGTTCAGACTCTAAAGTCTAAACCAAGTAAGAAAGGATTTCTCATATTTATTTCGTTCTCTTTTCTAATTATTTGAAATTGTTTATCAACTTACCCCTCCTCCCTCTCTAACCATTATCAATTGCCCACAAGAATTTGACAATACTAAAATTTTTTAAAGCAACCGCATTTTCTCAAAACAATTGACCCTCTTTTTCAAAAGGAAAATTGGACTTAAAAGAATTGTTATTTAGACGAGCACAATGAAATATTGAAAATCTGGCATGCCTTTTGTATTGTTGCAAATGAAAAGGAGAAGATAGAAGAAATTCCCCATGTCCATGATTTGGAATTAAAGAATGGCATCTCCATCAACTTCAGCTCTACATCATCATGGCAAATCCCACTTTCTACCTACAGTAAGCATTTTGGTTATCTCACCATTGTTTTCTTGGATTATACATTCTTTAATTTACTCTCTCTCTCTCTTTCTCAAGGTGTGTTTGGTCGATTGGTGGTTGATTAAGGCTGAAACTGAGGTCCAAAGTAGAAGACTCGCCATTGCAGGGATTACTCACCGAGCGTATGTTACATTTCTTCGTTTCTTCAACATAGGGTTCTGAAATGCTTCAATTTCTACCTTGGGAATGGTTGGGTTGTGGTGAGAATAATAACACAAGAACATATTTTTTATCAAGTCACGATTCCTTATGCGTAGTTATAACTAACTGCTTTCACTAGTTCTTGTGAGTTCCTCATTCCTATGGACTTGAAGATAACATAATAATGATGAATAGTTAGAAGAATTGCTAGTTCTTGGGTTGATTTTTCTATGAAATGTACTTACCAAAATTATGTTCCAGAGCTTCTGTTCCACGAAGGTTTTAGTCCCTGGAAAAGTGTCTGTTTATTACAATTGCTTACTATGAGTTCTTATGGAATTAGCTCTATGAGAACGAGTTCTATAATAATTTATAATTTCTTATGACCTAGAATTATTTAATTATAATTTTAAATGCATGTCAGTTTAATTTTTGTCTAATGTGGGGAGGGCTCGCCCAGCATTGCTATCTTCCTTGATAGGGGCTTCTTATGCTCTGGATTTTACCATGATGATGAGCTTTGTTTGTGGAAAGTACATTTTGGGCTTGTACATCATCACATGATTTTATTTTGCAATCAAATGAATGAGTAACAAACTAGCTCTCAACACTTGTTTTCTGAACTCGTGGCCCAGCGGGAGTTTTATCTTCACCCTCGTGATCTAATAATGATATTTTTGTGGAAATTTACCATTTCTAAGCAAATATATGAGGTGGAATTATCGTGGATTGATGATTATATTAACATATTTTTGCTCTTAAGAAGAATTCCATCTAATTTTGTGTTATAGGAAACAAGCCATGCGAGTGTTTACATCAGCGCCGATCCTCAAAAGATATGACGATTTCACTTTGGAAACCACTGATGCGATACATGTTATACTGGATGGCTTCATAAACAAAGCCCGCACATTGGAAAGTGGGTTTCCATCTGAGGCAAGTACTGAAGCTTGCTTTTCATGTCTTGAAAGATGCATTAGTGTTGTAACCATATAGTATTATTATAGTTTCTGTAGCGACACATGGAAATGCTAAAAGATCAAGAATAAAAAAGTTAATTTGTTCTGTTCCATTTCCCACATTTTCATTAACTAGATAAACCTTTTGGTTCTTTAAACACAAGTTATTAATATTGTAGCATTCAATATTTACAGGTTGTTGACCATTTTGTTTTCGGGTTTCCACCAGACTGGAAGGAGTATGAGGAAAAATTTATGGGTAAAGAGCCTCCCTCTAAGGACATTCCCTCTGAGAGACAAACATGTCAAGCAGTTTTGTCAGCCACTTGGACGTTGGTTTATCAACTTAATCCATTTGAGTTCTTTGTAAACTGCAAAGAAATTTTATATCTGATCATACATAAAAGTGGATCCATGCACCCAAACTCTTTCAACTGCAACACGACTACCCAATGTCGCATCTTTTGGCAAAATTGCACATGGCCACTGCTTCTGCTTGAATTCCACAGTTATTAGCGCATATAAATTTGAGGACATGGCTTCCTTTACCATCTTATTTAGTAGAAGCAAATAGATCCAGTTCTAGTTCAGTTCCCACCTGAGATATCAACCTTTAGATTGAACTTGAACACCTTACATAGTTCACAGGAGTGAGTCAAGCATTGGATTCCAGTGAAAAGTCTCACCAGCTGTTTGCAAAGATTTATTGGTGTGTTGTCATTGGAAATATAATTAGATGCTAGATGCAAATACTATACTTCGGTGGCTTAATGTCATGTGATTAATCTTTATCCTTCCTGTTTTCTGCAGCAAGAGAAGGTCCACAGCCACATGTAGCCAGTTGTGAAAAGGATTTTTCATCACAAGGAAAGATTGTATCCAAGCCTGAGTGCCCAAGCAATCAAGCTAAATCTTTGGCTGTTGCATCGCCTAATAAACCTAGCGCAGGTCGTTTTCATAAAGAATCATATACTCGAGGCACCAGTCTTGAAGATCATACTGCTGCGGAACTGCCTGTGAATTGTCTTAAGCAAAACAATGTGAAATCGTTATCAGATCAAAGTTGTGATGGAAGCCTCAAGAAACCTGTCGTTGATGAGAATGCAAACTATTCTCAAATCAGTGGTAGTGGAGGAACACTGTCTGAATGTCCTTTAAATAAGAAGAGGATAGAATGGGAACTGGATAACTTGAGGAAGATGGATAGCAAAAAAGTAAAGACAAACTCTGAGGGGGATATGAGTTCATCACAGCAAATTTTAAATTGCAATGAAGAAAAAGTAATGAAACGTCAGATAAGAACCTTGAAAATGGACAGGAAGAACAATCAAAGATCTACTGGAATAGCAGATTGTGAGAAGGTCAGGTTAAACTCTCTTTTATCGATTGGTTGTGAAGATGTAGGATTTGAACCTATTGTTGATCTAGAACCAGGAAACAGCAACAACTGCAGTTCTGAGGCTATAGCTCTCCACATAACTAAAGATAATATAGAACCTAGTTTGTCAAATGCTGCTCCTATTGAGCATGGATTGGAGAAAATTCCTGAGACTTGTGACAAGGGCCTCAGAAAGACTAAAACTCTAAGCAAAACCCTTAAGGCCCAAACGAAACCAACAGAGTTACCACACACACCTGCTACTCCAACAAAGTCGCATCACACTTCAGCTGCTGTAAGTAATCAATTAGATACTGTAATTACTGGAAAATATAGTTTATCGAAGAAGGCCAAAGCTTTGGACGCGGCAACCAGACGAAGATCAGAACGTGTTAGTAAGGTTGGCATCTCTGACAGACAGTGCTTTTGTTTATTTATAATTATTATTTTTGTATGAAACATAACTTTTATCAATAAAGCAGATCAGGCTGAACTCTATTTCATCAGTTGGCTCTGGAAGCGGGGAGTTTGAACTAGATGTTGATCGTGAACTACATAGCAGCAACAACTGCAGTTCTGATGATAGTGGTCTCCACAGAACTACAGATGATATAGAAACTTGTTTGCCTGCTGCTGCTTTTATGGGAAAGATCAAAACTCTAAGCAAAACTCGTGAGGCCCAAAAGAAAGCAACAGGGTCACCTTGTACACCTCCTGTCCCTACAAAGACAGATCATGCTCCAGCTGCTATACATGCTCAAATGGATACTGTAATTACTGTAAAAGATAGTGTTTCGAAGAAGGCTAAGGCTTTGGACATGGCTACCAGACGAAAATCAGCATCTGTTAGTAAGGTTGGCATCTCTTTGACAATTAGTTCCTTGTGATACAGTGCCTTTTGCCTTTGTATAATACTGATATTTCTGTATGGAACATATCTTCTATCAGTAAAGCAGAAGAATCCGAATTACATCAGGGCAACAATATGTGTGCCTGAATTTTCTTCTTGCAGAACTTGTTACAGAACATTACACTTCAGTCCCTAAAGATATAATTTACACAAAATAACCATCAATTTTGTTCTCTTTAGTACCCATATCACAACTTTGATCTTCAACCCCTCCTGCATTAGTCAAGAGGTTTTACCTTATCTTCACATATTCTCCTATTTTCTTCCAGCTAAAGAGTCACTATTTTACACTGCTTAATCCTAATAATTCATGTGTCTTATTTCTTTGCAACTGCATAACAGATCTAGATCTGGTCTACTCAACATAACCCTTCTTATTTTTTGGTATATGTCTGAATCTGTAGTACTTCGTTTCTCTCAAACCAAAGTAAACCATTTATCTCATCTACCTCTTTATTAGGAAACTCCGGAGAGAAAAACTGAGCAAGGTTGGAGTGCCTCACCACAGTCTCGTAGTTTCAAAAGATCTCGATCAGGTAAATCTATCTTCTACATCTTGGGATCACAGACCTCTCCTATGTGTAGGAATAGTTTTCTTTGTTTTTCTCCATATTCTAGTGACTTAGTCTCACAATTTATGAATTAGTTGGTATTTGAATTTTACGCTTCTTCAAGCACTCTAAATCTTTTCAATAAACTAAAGTAAAACTAATCTCCTATTGCTGAAAATCTTACAGGGAGGTTGCTGATGCCTATCTTGGAATTTTGGCGCAATCAAAGGGCAACTTATGATGTGGTCTGTCTAAAATTTAATGATATACTTGCTATTTCAACTGATTCATAATCTCTCTGAGGACTTCTGATCGAGTATTTCTTATATCCGTGAGCTTACTTGGTCATGCATCATTGTTTTCTTAGAGTTCTGGGCAGTCTTGAGCAATTCAGTAAAAAATGGTTTACTTGATTGCAAAAAGTTAAGTAATTAAGGGATATCTGCAATATTTGATGTTATAGAAAATTTTCATGTTTACAAGAAGTAAATTTGGAGTTCCTTGATTACTCACTATTAACAAAATTTATTTTTCTTTATCAAATTAATGGTGCTCTTTTGAATAGAAACACCAAAATTGTGAAGCTGATAAGTATTCTTACCTACTGGAGATGTGACGATCATTATATACCTTTGAACTTATAAACCGAAAAATATTTTGAGTTATGCATCATTTCAGTGTCCAGCTCGCTCCATCATTTCTCTTGGGGGTGTGTGTGTAACTTTCTGCTATGTATGAACCCTTTAATCATATTTATGTTACGAGGCAGTCACTGCTATTCATCTGTGCTCAGTACAAGCCTAACTGTTGGAACTGATGTTAAAACTTGATTATTTCAGGATGGAACAATTATTGGATTTGAGGAAGGCATGTCCCCCTAACAGTTTAGAAAGGGTATGTTCTGGCAAACTCGTCTCATATTTTGCGTGCATTCGTTATAGTGATATCGTGCCAACTCATGGAAGTTATATATCTAATAAATGGATAAATGATCAGATACAGATATTGTCCTCATAGCAACATAATGAAAAAATAGCTCACCAGTCACCAATATAGTGGCTGGGAGTGGTCCATTATGTGTTTAGTTGCTCAACACATATTTAAAGCTTAAGCTATTTTTTAATTCAACAATAAAGCTAGTTGCGGCATTGCAGGTTATATTCCTAGAACTATTTTGTTGATCATTTCTGTTGCAATTACAGTTACTTGCAGAGCTATGATATATTTCTACTCAGAGCAGTCTCTGGTCTTGACGCAGCCAAGCTACCTAATGAATTTTTTTGTAACCACTTTTTGTAAAGAATCATTAGAAGGTGGTAGAGTTTGCAGATTGGAATTAGTGGACACTAACATAGTGTAAAGACGTGACCAAAATTTTAGATGGCTATCTATCAACTCCTTCTGGTGTTCATGCATGCACTGCTCTTTTCTAGAATACTTGTTTTGTTTAGATAGAATGATGTATATTGTTCGTGTGATTATCGTATTACATGTAGTGCATTTCTTGTTTTGCTACCTTTGCTGTTGAATTTGATACAATTGAACTCTACAAGTGCTTCTTTTCACTAAAAGGGAATGATAGAAATGGAGAAGGAAATAGCTTCTTCCTTATATTGCCTTTTTTCATGTGTTCTTTTTTCTTTCACTTTTGTTTGTGTTTTTATCCCATACATAGGTAGTGCCTTCTTTTCTCTTGGAAGTGGATGCATTTGCAGCCTTCCTTCTCTTACTACTGCTTTTGATTTTGTGTCTTCTCTCTTTCGTTGTTGTGAGGTGATTTATGTTGGCATGTGCTAACTATGTATACTTGATGTTAGTTTTCATTCTTGTGCCAACTTCTTATCAACTTAACTTAAACATACTAATTCATTGTTTTCCACATGCCACTAGCTACTATGCTAAAATCTCATTTTAGGCAATAGTTAAAATATTCGTTTTAATAAAAATAATTATCATTGTGTGCTTCTTGCATTGGCCTAGTTGTTGGAGGTTAAAACTTTAGGTAATAGGTTTTGGATTCGAATCCTCTGTGACGTGATCTTGTAATTTAAATTTAATATAATCAAAAATAAATTAAAAATAAATATTTATGACTTTAAAATTTTCAAATATATTATTTTTTATTTTGCGACAATTCATAATCGTATCAAGAACATCCATGCACGATTTGTTTCCAAACTGTAAACCGTCATGACAATGATTAGGTTTTAATTTTGAATTCTTGAAATCGTGAACAGATAATTCGACTACGGATTGATTTCGATCTATTACAATGAATACCTCTAAATTATATAATAAATCGACAAAAAGTAATTAATTAGGGTTCAATTATTTAATGGGTGGAAATTAAAAGTGCCCATATCCATATCCATTAAAATTGGGTACCCATATTTAAAATCAACCAAATGCATATATAATTTCCTAAATTGAATTGTCTTTCAATTACACAATAATCGATTGTAGGCATTTTGGTTCGGGTACCCTAATATTAAAATAATATATTTTAAAAATAAATTTATTTCATCTATTTGTACAATTACTCTAGCTATTTTGACTTCCGATACAAAAAGAATCAACAATCATTTTTCATTTAATAATATTCAATTAAAGTATCAAATTATAGCAGAAAAATCATACTACTATTTTTTAACTTTAATCATTCATCAATCTTTGAGTAAAATATAAAATTAAATAATAAGAAGTGTTAATAATAAGAAAAAGAGTTTAACCGTATAGTTTTACTTTGAATAGTTTAATTAGACAAATGTATGATATATAATTGTAGTAAAAATATTAAAACTTCACTTAAAATGTATGAACACAAAAGGAGTACATTATAAATAGTATTAAGACCAAAGTCAATATATTCATTTTATCTTTACATTAAAATGATTGAATAACAAACAATATAATCAATCCAATAATATATTATTAGTTGTTAGAAAAAAAATACTATAAAAATAAACAAAAATAAATAAATTATAACGTGAACAATTCTTACATAGTAGGTAAATGGACCATCTTCAAGTATATGTACAAATAAACAACATATATGAAAATTCATAATACATTGGACCTTCAAGTTAGAGTGCATGAGCAATGTTAGTATAAATGTCCAACTATGCTATATTTCATTCTATTGTTAAAATAAAATACAAAAACAATTAAAATTTGTGAATTAATAATTCTAATTGCATATTTGTGAACAAATAGTTGGAAATTGTTATAAATTAAAAGATAATATAAAGTATTTGTGATTAATGATTAATTTGTAGCATATTTTAAGAATTGGTTGATTAAATAACAATGAATAAGTAATAATAAATTTATGAATGCTAAAAGGTTGGTTATTTGAGGGTTTTAACCACTTTAATTATTATTCATAGAATCAAAAAGTGCATCAAAGGTTACCAATTACTAAAAATTGTAATAGTTACATATGTAAAGGATCTCAAATTATATGTAATAATACACACATTTTTGATATATAAATATTTAATAATATAATAAATTAATATTATAATAATTAGAAATACAAATTTCTTCATGTAAATAGCTAATTAAATTACATATGTATAAATTGTGAACACACAAGTAATTATTGATAAAAAATTGATACATGTAATCTATTGATTATTAAAGGTAAATGTATATATTTTAACATAATTGTTTTGTATAATATTAATATTAGAAATATAATATATGTATTTAACTAAAGAACAATGCATATCAAACTAATTACAAATTGACATGCATCTTCACTAATTAGAGTTTATAAATGTCCTCAACACATGGACACAGGCTTCTTGCTATAATTTTCTCATGTCATTTGTGATTTATTTGCACCAATAAGATTATCAAAGTTGAATTGTGTGAATAAACTTGGTTCAACAATTCTAAAATATATAGCACAAAATATTGTAAAAATAGGAACACATTAATTATTCATCATGACTTATGCTACGGTTATACTAATAATTGTAATTGAAAATTTAAATATACATTTAATTGATGATTGGAAATTTATAGGCAAAGATAAAAACTATATTTGGAAAATTATTACCCCTCCGTCCTCTCCAAAAAGAGACGTATTCTATTTTGGGTATCCTCTCCAAAGATAAGTATTTCCCAAAATGGAAAAAATATGGGGTGTTAAATGGTAATAAGAGTGCAATTAGTGTTTAATTTTTTTCCTTTAAAATACTCCAACACTTTAAAGCTTAAGTAAAAATACCTTAATTTACGTGCCGAAAAGATATGTCTCTCTTTAGAGAGGACCGAGTGGTATTATTTATTATTATATAATATTTTAATATTTAAAATCAATTATTAATGTAATTACATTGATAATGTTGCCCCATTAATATAGCTATTATAATGACTTATTGATTGATCTATATATATATATATATATAACACCAAGCATTGATTTTGAAATCAATTGGAATAAAAATTTGGTAATTAACTGTAATTTTAGTGGTAATTATGATTAAATTAATTCTAAAAACGGCAATGTAGTGGGCCCACCTTAAAATTGTAAAAAATTTCTATTTGTCAAATCCTCCTAAATACATTTCTTTTTTAAGCAACCATAAAATGTAAGAGTAATTAGTAATACTTGATTTAAAAATATATAATGACCATTTTTAAAATTTTTGAACTAATTTACTTATTCATCTTAATTTTAATTTATTTTTCGAATTTTAAAATTTTGAAATTTATGTGTTTTTTTTCTTTTGATTTTTAACTTTCATTTTCTTATTTTGAAAATTTTATTTTTTAAATAAAAGATTGAATAACTAAATGATATTCATAAATTAATCACGAACTAAATTGGTCTGAAATTTTTATGAAAAATTAGAGGATTATAAATTAAAAAAAAACATATTAAAATGGTAAATTGTATTAAAGTCACAGAGATAATTATTTCTACAAAAACATATTTTTTTTTAATAAATCTATCTATATAATATATACATATAAATATAAAATGCAACTATTAAATTTCAAATCAATTTCAGTGATAATTTTGGAATTGAGTTTAATTTAAGAATATTAATCATGATTAAAACAATCAAAATTTCCAACAACTGCAATGTATTTCGGCGATATTTTTGTGATTACGTTTTATTTTATTTACAATCAAGATTTGAATATTATTAATCAATAATTCAATTTGATTTGCAAAAAAAAATGAATATGAAAATTCTAAAAGTCGTAAAGTACTAAATGTCATTTATAAAGACGTACAAATATTTTTGAATTAAGCATTTATTTTCATTTCAATTTTAATGACAATTTTATAGATAAATTTAATTCTAATGACAAAAATAATATAAATATTAAACTAAATAATTTTTAAAGTTTAAACAAATAACTACTTTTATTTTCTCTCTCCTATAATATTTTTCCTCTAAAATTATTTTATTTCATTTGTAAAAATATTTAAAATATACATCTTAAATTAAAGATATTATATATAAAGTATAATTTTAATAGGCAAAAATTATGATGAGTTAATAAATTGAAAGGAATTATATACATACATGTTCTCATGCATATAATTAATATATATATATATATATATATATATATATATATATAATCTTCATAAATCGATTAAGCGCAAAAAAATTTATTTTTAATTTTTAATTTTTTTCTTTTGTACTATTAATATTAAATATTTAATTTGTTATTATCTATATTTTTGTATATATATATATATTAGTTATAATAAAATAGTTTATTTTATTGATTCATATATTATGTAAAATTAAATAGATATATTATTAAAATTGAATAATATATAATTATTAATTGATATTTGTTACGATAATTAATTTAAGATTATATTTAATATATTAAATCAAGTTTTCAAATAAATAATTATTACACTAATTTATGCTAAAATCATAAATCAATTTGAATGACAATTTTATAGTTAACTTCAAATACGGTACATTCCAATAATTAAAATTACTGAAAATCATAATACCGCAAAAAAATTATTATATCAAATTATTTATCATTGTTTAAACCAATTAAAATTTGTAAAATTACATAGTAGAGATGTTAACGACTACAATTTGGAATCTAACTTTTTAAGAATTAAAAATTAGAATTAAGTCGTTTATATGACGATTACAGTTGCAGAAGTACCAATTATGATCATATTACAATTCAATTACAACAATTTTTTTATTCATTTAAATATTTATGTGTAAATTAGCGATAAATAAAACATTCCAGTGCAAAGCACGGGTGCACAAACTAGTTGTAATATAATATGCTAACATTTAATTTCTTTATGCATTTAATTTTAATAAACAAAATCAAAATCAAATCATTGAAAATGATAATTACTAAAATGTCATCCGTAGCCATTATATATATATTTTCAAATAATTACAGTCTTATTAGAGTGATTAGTTTCGCCTATTGTCACGTCTATATGGTCACGGACCCGACTAACAACATGCCAATAAGTTTTTGAGAATATGGTCTAAAAAATATAAGCTTTGTTGGTCCCGAACGAGTTTAACTGAGTGTATGGGGGGGGGGATACACCAGTTAGTTTTTATCAATTAAAACTTTTGTGC
>JAPKLX010000117.1:103811-138159 GCA_026898415.1 Leonotis leonurus | reverse complement strand
AGAGAGAGAGACAGAGATTGATTTGCGTGGTTCAGAGACCACGAGTTCTCGATGTTAGTCGAGGGTTTCCAACTTAATGGATAAGATCTTACAGTGATTTACAGATGACTTAAGAAAGTCTAATCACTCTTCGGTTACAAGTATTTATCGCGTAAGAACACTAGAATATGGAAACTGAAGGCTAGGTGTTCTAACAGAAAGCTTGAGAGCTTGAGAATTGAATGCAGCGATAGAGAGTTGAGAGTATTGGGTAACCGGTGTCTTGAAGTGTTGAAGCAGCGGGGTATTTATAGTGCTCTCTCAAGGATATAGCCGTTGTGAGATGAAGCTTTAATTTGAATTCTTCCCGTTGGAGTCTTCGTCCTTTTTGCCATTTTTGGTATCTGCTGCAAGATCTTGTTCACCTACTGAGATCTTTGCCATAAAAGGAAAGTCCTACGTAGTAGACTGTTGTTCAGTGGGAACTTCAGAATGTAGATTTCAGTGCAGACTTTATCAGTAATACTTCAGGGGCATGAAGACTTTGGCTTCTCACTTCAACTTCAATACTTCAGTGGAGACTTCAGTAGAGAGGTCCTTCAGTATTGGCATAACTTGAATCTTCAGTGTAAGCATCCTTCAGTGTACCTGAAAAATAGAACTCCCTAACATATGAGTTCAGACAAAACACTAAGATTTCAGTACTGGTCTTATTACATCTTTCAGGGGAGGTATTGGGATCTGAATCAAAACACTTAAATATTTCCCAACAAGCTTCCTAAATATTGAATTATTATAAATAAATTATTTTTATTTTCAAAAATCTCCATCTCTTTTTTTAAAAAAATGCTAGGAGGATATATGTTTTTAAATAAAAGATGAAAACTATTTGTATATTTGGTTTTATATTTTGTAAGATATTATTGTAATATATTATTTTCTCCTTTCTGCTAAAAGTGATCATATTTTCTTATTGAGCCGTCACATTAAAAGCGATCATTTTGTCAAAAAGAAAAAAATATTACCTTTAAAATAAATGTTTTGATTCAAATTCTAAAATCTCCCCTAAAAAATGATTCATACAAGACTAAAGGCCTCAAGACTGAAAAGATAAACCAAATTCGAAGAAAGCACAACCTATACTGAAGGATGTTCATAATAATGAGATCAAATCTGAAGCGCTCACTCATTGATGGTCATACTGAAGTCAAGCAAAAAATCAAGAAATGTTGAAGTGTTATTATGAAGATCTGAAGTCATACATACTTAATGCTACATCGTACAAATGGCCTTATCGCTAGTCAACCACTGCAACTAGGGAGTTCCTCAATAGGAAACGATCTCATAGCCGCTTTACAAGATCTTCATTGCATGCACCAAAAATGGTAAAAAAGACGCCGACTGCAACGGAAAGAATTTTCAAATATGACAAACTCTCTCTTCAACGACTACTATTTGAGAGACATCTATAAATATCTCAACACTTCTTCAATTCAAGACACCGGTTGCCAAGAACAATCATACGCTCTCAAGCTTTATATTTTCAAAACTTCACTTCGGTCTCAATTCTCCATTTTCTTAGCGATAGAACTTGTAACCGAAGAATAGATCTAGCCTGAGCCGCAATGTTAAAACTAGAATTAGAAATCAAACCCTTGGAATTTATCACTGTAAAACATATCCAATATTAGTTGGAAACCCTCAAGTCACATTGAGTCACGTGGACGTATGAGTTTTTATCTTTAAACCACACAAACCAAATCTATGCGTCTTTCTCTATTTATTATTTCATAGTGAACTGAATACTGATTAAGTGAAAACTGAAATATACAAGATATTTCCTAAAGATTTATGAACTCACGAGTTAATCTTACTACCAACTTCCGCAAATCACTTAACTAAGATATTAGTCTATCAGTTCAGCACACGAATGAATGATTCCTATTTAAGCAACTTATCAAATCTGAAACTCCCATTCAAAGTTTAGCCTATTCACATAGATTATTCTTAATCAGAAAAAATTTCAAATTTGTGCATTTCTCGTATACCAGATAACTCGTTTTTGGGACCTACATTTACTTTAAAAAAATTGAGTTTAAATTTGGGATAAATAAATTTGTATAATAATAGTACAATAATATTTTTTTGAGTACAACAACTGTACCCTCAATACACCATACTGGATCCGTCCCTGAACTCGGATATAAGTCCTCCAGAGAAAATAAACACAAGTTACAAGTAGCATGTTCATTCATCCAAACCTAGTTGAGCTGTTGAGGCATTTTAAACTTTCCATAGGAAGTGAGAACAAATATTTATCTCTTCGCTTGGTAATATAAAATAAAATAAAAATAAGATAAAATAAAATACTATAGGATATAGGATTAGGGAGTAACCAACCTAAAAAATCATGTCATGTGACTCAGTTCAATTTAGAGCAGGATCTAAGACAGCGCCATGTGATGTGCCCCTTTGCATCTTATATCTGCAGCTATACTATATACTATACGCACCTAAGTTTTTTAATCACTATCTTTTATTTAATTTTAGGTGACAAAATAATTCATAGTATGATATGTTTATTATTTCAAGAATTGAATTTGGAAGTATTATTGCGTATCCACGTTGAGCCACAATGTCCCCATTTAATCTAGTAATCTTGGGACGAAGCTATTATTGGAATTTCTAATATATATATATTTTTTATCTTTTATATTGTTTCATTATGCTATCTTATTTCGTCTTCCTAAGTGTTTATATGATTGCAATATTGTTTTTCTTTTTTAATTTTAATGATGTGTGATGTGCATTATTATGTAAACACCACTTGCCAAATAATTTGCACTTCAAAAAATTTCGGTGCAATAGACCGAATTACATCAATTGTTATTTGTTCAATTAATTCCGTTAATATTTACGCTATGTTTGGTAGCTTAGTTAGGTTTTATGTTAAAATTTAACTTAAGAGATGAGATAAAATTAAATAATAATAATAATTTGTTGTTTGGTAGATACAAGATACATTTTACTATAGTTCTTAGATGAAATGTAAAATTACTTTTTTATCCTTATAAACAATTTAAAATACCAAAACTACCTACATTTTACCAACATCATCTTCCAAAAAAAAAAAATCAAAGTTTGAAACTGCACCCATCCACACCGACCAAATTCAATCCAACTATTCACTTAACGATTCACACCAAATGAAGAACAAAGAGTGTGTTCAAAATCTGAGAATGAAAGTCATGAACTACTCATCAAAGAAGAATACAACGATTACATAAAAACCTACTTCTAGATATTCTCTCTTCAAGAAAACTATTCTCATGTCAAAGCCTAATCAAACTCAACTCTCAAATCTCCAACAAACCCTCGCTTTACTTGTCTAATCAAACTCAACTCTCAAATCTCCAACAAACCCTTGCTTTAGCTTGGCCTTCTCCAATCGTGTCGAAGCCCAGATCTAGCCATCCAAATATCCCGAAGAGTTGAGAGATTGCGAAGAGGCACTGAGCATTGATAAATATCACTTCAAGACTCTTCAATGAATGGGCTTTTGAAAAAATGAAAATCTAGATCCACAAGGTAGTGAGAACTCATATTCAGTGAATGGGCTTTTGAATAAATACAATAGGCTTGAATCTTTCCAGAAGCGGTGAATTTGAAGAATACGGCGAGAGATTACTGTTTGGGAAATAATAAGAAATGGAGAGATGACAAGAAATGGCCATAGGTTTTAAAGAAAATGGAGAGATGACGATAGATTTTGAAGAAGGTAAATTTTAATTACTGTTTGGGGATGTTAAATTTAACCCACCATTTTGATAGGTTTCCAAGCATAGACAGAATAGTGGATATATCACGGACCTTTCATTTAAAATGGGTCAACAAGTTAGAAAAAATAAGGTACCAAACACTTGTTTAGTCCAGTTAACTTTGCCTGACCTGACGAAACAGACCTACCAAACATAGCCTTAATGTACATGAAACGTGACAATGTCATGTAATATCACATAAACATACAAGTGATAATAATATATGTTTGTTATTATTTTATATTTTTAAAATCTTATTCAAAAAGTGAAATCAATAATTTTATCAAAAATTTATTATTTATCTATATGACATATGTCACATATCATATCATTTTTTGACGTATTAACCCTACCCGTTGTAGACATATGATCATATTTAAGTGTTCTACACTAAGTATTACTCGAAATTCGAAAGTAAAATTTGGACTTTTTATAGAGTAATGATTGATTTGGGTAAATGAGAGAGCAACCTTATGTAGAGACCTTCACAGTTATGTTTCATAATTGAATTGTAATCGAATCGTCGGTTCACTTTTTTGAAAATTTGAAATTGTATCAAACTGTTATCACGATGGTTTATGATTTAGAAGCAAACATATAGAGTGGTTCCAGTTATGGATCCAAACCACCGGTTACGATTCCGAACCGTCCAAAAAAAGTACTCTCCCCGTCCCACTAAGCTTGGCACACTTTCCTTATTGGTACGTTCCACTAAGCTTGACACATTCAAAAAATAGTAAAAAATATTTCTTTAAAAAGGTGTGAACCCTATCACTTTTATCACTCTTACACTACTTTATACACTCTCTTTAATAACGTGTCGGGAAAAAAAGTGTCAAACTTAGTGGGACGAATGAAGTAATATAATTAGAATTTTTAAATTTCTAAGAATATCATCATTTAACTTTCGAAATTTTAAATATACTTTCATTTGTTAATTTTAAAACATTACAAAATAAAAACAAAATATTGATCTATCATTTTATGAAACTACGAAATATTATTGGTTTTCAACTTCGAAATTCAATGTTTAATTGTTATTAATGTAGTATTACGAATAGAAAAAAGTAATTTTTATAATGCAAGAAATACACTGAATTAGGTAAAAAAAATTGAGTTTACAGTTCCAAACCGTCGGTTCACGATTTGATATTTTTAAAACCGTAATCGAACCGTTCTCCACATAGTAACGGTTTCAAATGAAACTGTCAAACACGATTACGGTTCATGAAATTGCTGATTGCGCTCCGGCTATGATTTAGTTTCAACGATTCCGCTTTGTGCGAAAACATTTACCTTAATGGAACACAAGAAGAAAAAAGGTTAATTAAAATTTATTCATCTTGAATTCAACATTTAATCATACTATTAAAGTTCAATTAAGAGAGATTATAATGCAAAACCAACTTTAGGATTGTCAACGTATGGTGCATATCTCATCATCATTGTGAATCACACTTTGCAATTATAGCACAAAACACTAAACCATGCTGTTAGGAAAAGTGCAATAATTTTACTAAACAAAAGAGACATCTTAATTTAAGTAGTAATGTATAATGATCCACATTTGTTAATCAGATCCGACATCATTAAATTTGTGTTGGGCTGTAAGAGGAGACAATATCAATATATCATGATCATGTAATTGCACTGAAAATTAAGAGGATTAAATATATTTTCTATAAATAGAAAGAAAATGATAAAGGATTATATATCACAATATATAACTTATACTCCATTACTGATGTAACGCTTGATTAAGTGACACAATTATGAAATAAACACCACCTTTTTTTCCAAAATTCTCACCGCTTCCGGTCTTCCACACCTTACTGTATACTCATTTTCTTTTAGTTCTGGAAAATGAAATTAAAATTACTCTTATAAATGAAAAATAATAATAATTGTCATCCCAAAAAGAGTATATATTTATACATGCTAAAAATTTTGAAAAGAAGTTGGGAGAAATAGAACTTGAATGAAAGATACATGAAAAAAGTATTATTTCTATTTCTTATGGTCTATACAAATATATAGGAAGGTGGTAGTTATTTTCCCAGCCTAACTACCTATCTTATGTGTACAACAACAATAACAAACTATACAAATAAAAAAACGTAATACACATAAACGCGCTTCTATTCTTTATTTCTTCCTTCTTGCAGATTTCATTGCTTCTACTTCCTTTTGATTCTTTTCTTCTGCAACTTCTTCTTCTACCTCTTTCCTTTTCCAATTTGATTCTTCACACTCCCCCTCAAGATGGGAAAAGATTTTAGCATCCCCATCTTGTTAAGGATCTTGTAAAAAGCAGCTGGAGTTAAAGGCTTGGTGAAGATGTCTGCGAGCTGATGCGTGTTGCTGATGTGCATGGGTTTAACCGTCCCATTCATGAACTTCTCCCGTATGGAATGGCAGTCAATCTCTATATGTTTTGTCCTTTCATGAAACGTATGGTTAGAGGTTAAATATACAACATCTTTATTATCACAAAATAAAGGTACCGGTTTATTTCT
This sequence comes from Leonotis leonurus, assembly GCA_026898415.1. NCBI lineage: Eukaryota > Viridiplantae > Streptophyta > Magnoliopsida > Lamiales > Lamiaceae > Leonotis > Leonotis leonurus. The sequence goes on along the minus strand of JAPKLX010000117.1, from coordinate 131,846 downwards.
TTGAACGCCAAGGTCTTGAAGCAAGTTGTTGATCCACACAACCTCGCAAGCAGCCTGTGCCATGGCTTGGTATTCTGCTTCTGCTGAGGACCTTGACACCACGTGTTGCTTCTTGGATCTCCACAATAGGATAGAGGGACAAACAAATAGGCAGTAACATGTGATGGATCTTCTTGTGTCTGGGCATGAGGCCCAATCCGCATCTGCGAACATGCTAGGTTCAAGATTAGAAGATGAAGGAAATAATAGACCTTTTCCAATGCTGCCTTTGATATATCTCATTATCCTTTGTGTGGCAGCCATATGGTGTGTGCATGGCAAAGAATTGACTTAGTTTATGCACAGCAAAGGCTAAGTCAGGTCTTGTGATGCACAAATAGAGTAGTCTTCCAATGAGTCTTCTGAACTCTTTTGGTTTCTTTAATGGTTCTGATCCTTCCTGTTGTAGTTTCAAGTTGTGGTCCATAGGGGTGCTTTGAGGCTTGCATCCCTTCATACCCGTGTCTTCAAGAAGGTCTAGCTCATATTTTCTTTGGCATAGAAAGATGCCTCTCTTACTTCTTGCTATCTCCAGTCCTAGGAAATATTTAGGTTTCCCCAAATCCTTGTATTTGAAGTGTGAACTGAGATATGTCTTGAAGGAACTCATCATGCTATCATTATCAGTAGCAATTAAAATATCATCTACATAGACTATTAAGGCAAAGTAAGAAGTAGATGTCCTTTTAAAATAAAAGGAGTGATCTCCAGCAGATTGTGAAAGTCCAAAACCAGTTAGAACTTTTGAAAAAGCAAGAAACCACTGTCGTGAGGCTTGTTTTAAACCATAGAGAGAACGTTGTAACTTACAAACCAAAGGGGGTTGTTGGCACTCTCCCTGACTGAGCAAACCTGGTGGAGGGTCCATGTATATGTCCTCTTTGAGTGTGCCATATAAAAAGGCATTGTTGATATCCAAGTGATGCAAACTCCATCCTTTTACAGCAGCTACAACTAGAAGTAGTTTGACAGAAACCAGTTTGGCCACGGGGGAAAAGGTGTCTAAATAGTCCACTCCCTCTTGTTGTGCGTAGCCCTTTGCCACTAGCCTCACCTTATATCTTTCTACCTGTCCATCAGCAAGATATTTAACCTTGTATATCCATTTACACCCAATGGTTGACTTACCAGTAGGTAAAGGTGTAATGGTCCAAGTGTTGTTGGCCTTTAAAGCCAATAACTCATCATTCATTGCTTTCTGCCACTCTGGATACATAGCTGCTTGAGTATAGGTATGAGGCTCATGTATAGCGGTCATGGAAGTTGTGAAAGCACAGTGAGGTGGAGATAATTTTGAGTAAGAGATATATTTTTGAAGAGGATATAGAGAAGGTGAAACAACTGATCCACACACATAATCATTGAGTGCATGGGGAGGCCTTGAAACCCTACCAGACCTCGTTATTTTATGTAGATTAGGGTCATTAGCAGATTCATTATTTGGAGTAGCAGATTCAGTAGATTCTTTATTAAGTTCATCATGTGTTTGAGGTGGATACAAAAACAATCATCGGAGTAAAAGTGAGGAGTGGAATGCAATGGAAAGTTGGACACATTTAATGAAGAAAAATGAAATATATTTTCATGGAAGACAACATCTCTAGTGATGAAAATGCGGTGTGTTTGTAAATCCATTACTTTGTAACCTTTCATACTTGATGGATAACCAAGAAAAACACATCTACACGCTTTGGGGTCAAACTTTGATCTACCTGTTGTAAGAGTAGAGGCATAACATAGGCATCCAAATATTTTCATATGACTGTACACAGGTTTCTTATTGAATAAGGCTTCATAAGGGGTTAGGCCTCTCTTATTTAGGACAGTAGAGGGCGTTCTATTAATGAGATAGGAAGCTGTTAACACACAATCCCCCCAACACTTTATAGGGACTTTTGACTGAAAGAATAAGCTTCGTGCAACATTTAAAAGGTGTTGGTGCTTGCGCTCAACTCGAGCGTTTTGCTGTGGAGTGGCAACACATGAGTGTTGCACTATAGTGCCATATTGAGCAAATAGAGTCGGTAAAGAGAATTCAGTCCCATTATCACAACGTATTATCTTAATTCTTTTACTGAATTGTGTGAGAACTTGAGAGAAGAAAGTAGTGAGAACATGAGCAACACAAGACTTTGTTAAAAGCAAATAAATCCACACAAATCTAGAATTGTCATCAACAATAGTCAAGAAGTATTTATGTCCTTGAGTAGTGCAGGGGGAAAAAGGGCATCAAACATCACAGTGTATTAGATCAAAAACAGCTCTAGCTCTAGATTGAGAGTGAGGAAAAGGTAATCTTTTCTGTTTAGCCAAAGGACATACATCACAGTGATCATTACAAGAAGGCTGGAAATGAATATCTTTAGTTAATAGTCTAAGTTTCTCTGGGGATGGATGTCCAAGACGTGCATGCCAAGTATTTTTAGTAACTACACAATTGTTAACATGCGGTGAAGTGTCAAGGACATATAGATTTCCTATCCTTTCACCCTTCCCAATCTGAGTCCCCGTTGAAACTTCCTGTATCACACAAGCCGTAGGTGAGAACAATAATTGACAAGAATTATCAGTTATGAGAGAGCTTACTGACAACAAATTATAAGCATTTGTCCACGGTGTGATTTTTACGGCCACAATGAGTGCAAAAGTACTTATCTCTATCTCCTTTGAAGTTCTTGTAGTTGGTCGGAGCAGCATTTGCAAGCATACCGATTGATTCATTCATGTTTTGGGTTGAGACTAGAGGACTAGTTGCATCTCCAATGCCCCTTTGTCTTTCTTCTTGAATCACAAGGGCAAACACTTTTGAAATAGGGGGTAGAGGGTCCATCTGTATTATCTGGGACCGTATATTGCAGTAGGACTCATTAAGTCCTATCAAGAAGTGCAACACAAAATCTTGTTGTTGAAACTTATTCCATTTCTTTCCTCCTTCATCACAGTTGCACCAAGAAGCAGGTTGGAGGTTCATATACTCCTCCCATACAGCCTTAAGTTTGGTGTAATACTCATTCACACCAAAAAGACCCTGAGTAATGCGAAATAATTGTTGCTTTAACTGGAACAATCTTGTTATGTTACCTTCTGAGAATCGTTCATGGAGATCCTTCCATATCTTGTGTGCTGAATCCATGTAGAGGAGGCTGGATCGTATCTCGGCATTGGTGGAGCTTCGAAGCCAAGAAACCACCATACTGTTGCAGCGCAACCATGCGCTACAGGAGTCATCTTTGTCATCCGGTTTGATTAACGAACCATCAACGAATGAGATTTTGTTCTTCGCCATTAGAGCTGTCGACATACATCTACTCCAGCTCGTGTAATTTTCGCCTGAAAGAACTTCTGCAACAAGAGTGAGCCCAGGGCTGTCGCTCGGATGAAGATAGAGAGGAGAACCATGGTCCTCTCCAGATTCCCAATTGATTTTCACCATGAGGGGCAAGAAGAGAACAAGAAAGAACGGGTAGAGAGTAATCGAAGAGAGAGAATCAGAGAGCTACAACAGTTTTCCGCTCTGATACCATAACAAATTTGAAAAGAAGTTGGGAGAAATAGAGCTTGAATGAAAGATACATGAAAAAAGTGTTATTTCTATTTCTTTTGGTCTATACAACTATATAGGAAGGTGATAGTTATTTTCCCAGCCTAACTACCTATCCTATGTGTACAACAACAATAACAAACTATACAAATAAAAAAACGTAATACACATAAACGCGCTTCTATTCTTTATTTCTTCCTTCTTGCAGATTTCATTGCTTCTACTTCCTTTTGATTCTTTTCTTCTGCAACTTCTTCTTCTACCTCTTTCCTTTTCCAATTTGATTCTTCACACATGCCTTGTAAGTAATAAACCGTACATTTGTATAAAGCTTAAAAATCATTAAAAAGGGCATATTTTTATAAAGTCTATATGTTTGACGGCAATAACTCAAATTTTAATTTGATTCTAAAGAGAGAGAAAAAAAAAAAAAAAACTCAAATTTTCAACTACAATCGCGCTTTACTTACTACTCCATATTAAATGTATGAAGTAATTCAACTCATTATTTATTTATTTATTTAACCTCGCACATTTTGGAAATGACAACTTTTATTCTCATGGAATAATAATCATATCATGACAGTGACACTGAGATTTAATATAGATTCCACACTCTGGTGCGGCGCGCCTCACGTTACACTGAATTATATATATATTATATTTTAATTACTACTCCATCTGTCTCAACTAGCTTGAGGCACTTCTTTTTGGCACGTAAATTAATGAATTAAAGAGTGTATGTTGAGTTATGTTTAAAGTATAAAGTGATGATAAAAATATATATTATTTAAATTTATGTGTATAATAAAGGTTTACTAAAAAAGAATGACTCAAGCTAGTTGGGATGACCAAAAAAGAAATACGACTCAAGCTAATTGGGACGGAGGGAGTATCTAATTTTCCGCTGAAATTTAATACTCTTTAAATCTTCTTCATTATTTTCGAATAATGGAGATATTGGATTTTACCATAAAGTTAGTTATAGAATAAATAAAATTTTTAACAATGTTGTAATATCAGTGTAAATCCATAAACAAAGAGAAAAGGAGAAAGAATAAAGACGGAAGGAGGCAGCATAGATAAAAACTGTAGGTTAAAACAAATCCTATAATATATTCTCATATATATAGATCACTTTTACAAAGGATTCTGTAATGCCCCATCTTTTTACTCCCGCTTAAATTAGCAAATCTCTCGAATGTTATGAACTTGTATTCAATTTCCGAGACTAAAATTTCAATGATTAATGAGAATAGCCAATTGTATTAGCGACTCTTTATGAACGAGAACTAATGACCTTATATAGATATGAGGCCATGATAGAATTAATCTTTAGTAAGACATTAATCAAGCTCATAGTATATAGAAATCAAATATTAAGAATAATGAATATTATCTAATAGTGAGAATTAATAGTGACGTGAGGAAATGAATCATTGATGGTAATCAATGATTTTAAGGTGATTAATAGTGATTAATGATTTAGTAAGAATCATTAATAGTGATTAATGATGATAAATTAGAATGAATAACCAAGAAGTTCAGACTTAATTAGAACATAAAATACCACCATCAAAATCCCTCCTTACGTGAGAAATAGTAGTATGAGAATGAGTGTAGTAGTTGGAATAGCAAGTATGTATGTCTCCAAACAAGAAAATGAACAGCTGTACTATACTAGATAAAAAGGTACATGCTATATAGAGCTACATCTGTAATGCAGACAACTTTTAAGAATACATATACAAATGTAAATTTAGAAGTGTGTAAGACCAAGAAGAGGACAAACTATGGATTCTTCCAGGAAAAGAATCTGAAGAAAATCTCCCACTTTGGGACGAAAACAAACTAGCAACTTAAGAGAGAAATAGACTACTAAATAAGAAATGAAATAATGGGAGTAAACAACACATGCTCGCACAAGGATGGATGTGGAGTACGAGGCTGCTTCTCTCCCTCCCTGCTTTGCACCATGCCACCTGCCCTATCTCCTGCAACATAAGACAAGGTATAAGTGTCAGAGGAGAAACATAGTAGTATGCAGACTTCTAAAGGAGGAATAAAACAAGGGAAATGAGTGAAGCCACGGGAGGGAGAAAAGAACCTGTTTGGTGTATGTAAATGGAAACTGAAAGGAGGAAAAAAGGGTGGAAGCATTAAGTTGCTCAATGCAGCCCACCTCTGTTTGCGTGCTGCAAGAAAAGTCAAGTTCTTCCTCATAGAACATTACCTACACATAAAATCGATTAGCTGTAATTAGAAGATAATGCAATAAGAATTTCATTAGCATTTGTAGCTCAAAGCAAGCAAATTTATGCCCTATAAATACCACCCTTCCAGCCTTTAAACAAATTTACAAACCACAACCTCATGCTCAAACATTCAGCACATTAAGAGAAGGAAAAGAGAGACCTAGAAGAGATCCTGCCCAACTCCTAAAACACATAGGAAATTCCTAAGGTAACTTAACTCAACAACACCTCCTAAGTTCTAGAACTTCCGGAATACATCATACTAATACCCTCAATAACTATTCCTAAGGAAAACACCAAGATGTTAAGAAAGAACTAAGAGAAGGGGACCCTCTCAAAGTCAAACTCAGAAGCTTTCCAGCTAGAAACATGAAGTCTTCTTAAGGTAAACAAGCAACTGAAAATACTAAGCTTTAGAAGTATATATGCACAACTGTTAGAACTCATTTACAAGTAGAGATTTATGCTTATCTCTGAACTGAAACTCAACCTTCAAGATTAGACACTCATTGCTTAAACTCAACTAAGGACATAGCATGCAAAATACTTTCTAGCTGACTTAGAAGACTTCAGAATTTAAGACCTCTCTTCGTTTCAGATTCCAGAACATAGGTCTATAGTCATATACTCAATTTCAAAACGTTAACTTATAACTGAATATATAGATTTGGAAATGACATGACTTTAAGATAATAAGATGCAGAATTTAGAACAACGCAGTGGTATATCATAACCTTAAATCATACGAACTACCCATACTTCATGAACACCTAAGACACTTATGGAACTCCAACTGTAAACACAAAGAGAAGGAAGGACAAAGAACTTAGCTGGGGGAAATAGGTCTTCTCCGGGTCTGCAACAAACCACCTCACCCCGTAGCTACAGGACAACAAGATGTCCCAGCAAACGAACCCCAGCCGTGAGCCCAACGGCTCAGAAACGGGCTATCCAGCCCTGATTTCATCGATTCCAGACCAAGTCAAGCTCCCTCCAATACCAAAAGACACAATCTTATCAGAAAGAAAGAAAACCGATCTGAAATGTTAAAATTTATTTCCAAAATCCTTCATCAATCTATGATCTAGAAACATTTAAAACATGCAGAGGCAACCTAAATCAAATCTTTAGAACTAAGAACCCAAATGCTTGCCAGAACACAACTTAGACCCTAGTTAATCAAAAGTTTGGGCCGTAAAAGCTAACCCACCGCCAAAAAAAAATCGGTCGAGAGAAAAAAAAACAGTGAGAGAGAAGGAGGAGGTTTACCTGGAAGGAGTACAGTGGCGACGAATGTCGCAAGAGATGGAGTAGCGACGGAAGGAAGACGAAGGCGGCGTGGCACCAGCTGGAGAAGAGAGCGGGAGAGGAGAGAATAGAGCGACGCAGTGAAGGGAAGGAGGACGCGTGAGCGGAGGTCTGGCGAGAGAGCGAGGAAGGAGGCGAGTTTGTGTCTGGATTAGAATAAGGTTAGAGAATTCAGAAGTATCTAGAACCCAGGCCGGGTATGGGCCGGGTTGTGGGCTCAGTTTAATAATCTACCTGGGCTTAAGTTAGGATAATTAATCAAATGGGCCCAGTTATTAAATCTGCATGTGCTAAGTTGATTAAATAGTGGGTTGGGATTTATTCTTACATAGGCCTAAATTAATTAAAACACATGGGCCGGATACTAGTTGTGTTGGGATCCAGATAATAAAAGAGGTTATGGGTTGGGTCCAAAATGTCAATCTGTGGGCCAATAATTTAATTTGTCTGAGCTAGAAGTATTAATATAGTAGGCCCATTAAATTGAACTTATGAAAGGGGCTAATTTGATTAAGCAGTTGACTCACTTAATTAATTTAAATGGGCTAGTAGCATTTTAATAAATTAAGACTTAAATTTAGTGGGCTAAGTCCAAGAATAAAATTCTAAAGCTAAATTAGAAATCTTAATTTATTAATTAGAAATTAATTTACTAAATTAGAATTTAATCATAAGAAATGGTTAAATTATAAATTATGCTTAGAGTATGATAATGGAGATTTAATTAGCCTAATTAGAAATTATTTATCTTGATTTAAAGATCAAGATATTAATTTAGAAGTGTCCTTATTTATTTTATCCAATAATTAATTATTTGGGTATAGTAAATTTCCAAACCATAACACGAGTTAGAAATCATCAAACAACATCTCTAAAAATACAACTCCTAGACTCCTATAATAGTCGAGCTAAAATATCGAGAATAATTCTCAAAATAGCTAAGGATAATACTTCCTTACACTTGGAAATATTTGATATACTTGAGCAATGTATCTCACTCGAGATTTATTTAAAGGTTTCGACGAAAGGTCGGATCCGCACTTCGAGAATGAGACCATCGCCAGTCAAGACTATTTAAGTATGCTTTTCTCACTCTATAAAAATATGTGTGCATGTCTTCAAAATGAAATGAGATATTTTCAAAGCATTGTCTTGCCATAAATGTTTTGATTCATGTATGATGCCTATCTGTTATATTATAATCGAATTCGGGTCCCAATAGATTAGATATACTACTCGGACTAGTGTACACAGGACCGTGAGTCATCCAGATGTTGACTGGTCGAGTGTCTGTGGGAAGTGGCCACTTCCCCGGCACAAAGAAGCTTCAGATATGGTTGATTACAAAGAACTAGGACTGCAGTCAAACTTAGAACTTTCTCAAGAAATGCTTTTGGTGAACATATATGTAAGTGTGCGATTTCGGCACGTGTCTACTGAGTACAATTTGTACTCATCCCTGCATGTATTTCTAAAAGTGCAGGTTGAGAAACGAAGAAGATGGGGTGCTACGCTGGGCTTTTTGTCGGTTTTCTAGTAGCTGACTCTTAGGGGTCCCACCTGTCTTCATACACGTAGGGTTTCGTCATTTCGATCCTACATTTCCGCTGCGAGACCATTATGTAATAGATTGAGATTCAAACTCTTTAACTTAGTTATGTTATGTAATGAGCTTATGACTCTGAACATATCTATTTTCGAATTCACGAGATGAATTCTTGACTTATGTTATGGAAGGAATACTCATTTGCGTTATTCATTACTTGACCCGTCGTTTATTCCTTTCATTAGTCACGTTTCCTGACTTTACTAGACTTAGCGAAAAGCGGGCGTGACAGAGTGGTATCAGAGCATTCGTGCTCTATACCCAAGAGTCTTTCTTCAAATCTAAAGTCTAGTATCGTTTCACTAGACTAACCAAACGAGTTGACAAAAGCTTAGCACCCCGGCATATCATGCCCCTCTAGACGTGGTAAATGCCTTACGAGAAAAGCTTTCAAAGTAGAGAGATTCGAACCAAATCTCTCATTCTAAGTTTGAATTTATAGAACTTAGAATCCTTCCTTATAACTAAGGAATCGACGACTTGCACGATCCCTTAAAAGAGAGAATAGATCGCAAACTAGAGCGAATCCTCTCGAATACTTCAAAGAATAGAACGAACAAGAAGAATCGTAACGATATCTTCTTCAACTTAGCAAATAGTGGCAAGATTCGATAACTATCTATCCACCGCCAAATTCGAACTTAAGAACAGACTGTAAATCGGTTAACAAGAACCTAAGTATCTAAGAACAATAAGTCCCAAAGGAAGCAAATCCTAACTCCAAAACGGGATTGTGCCCTAAGGGCATTTCCATCAATTAGCAACCAAAAACACCAGTAGAACAGTTTGACTCGAGCAAACCATACTAGCTTATGAACTGCGTTTAGATTTAGATATCTCGAAGACTAATGCGTATATATTTATTTATTTTATAGCGGTGAGATTCCTCCAGACGGCAAGGAAGCAGATGACGTTTCGATCCGTTATCCTTCATGAGTACCAGTCGTACGTGCCCGACCCACGGGATACATTAGTGGAGTTCTTAGGCCACTACTTGCGACGATGGGAGGCTGCTAGGCCTCACAGAGCGACTGGAATAGATGGGATCATGCGACTGATCTCTTTGCTGCCTGCTAGATGGCAGGGGTGGGCACGAATGATATCTGGTGACTTCATTCGACCGATCAGACGGAGCTATGATCGGGGAGTTGACACACGTGGATTCATAACCATGATTCTCCACTACAGTGCTGCCTTCGGTAGCCCACCGGAGGGTCCTTATATTCGCCCAGGGGATCTCATACTATCGAGTTGTGTACCACCGATGTGGGTGCCACTAGTACAGACATACCTCCCCGCCGGAGTGATCCCCATCGCTCCGACGTACATATTATTATACAGCGAGCCAATGCCGGAGATGCCGGCACATGACGAGACAGAGATAGGGTTCTCCCGCCCAGTAGAGGAGCACCGTTCACCATCACCCATCCCACCTCCGATGTTCATGCCGGAGTACCAGGGGCATCGTGAGGCCGAGGCAGTTCCCTCGCGCCCCACTATAGAAGTACGACGACTACCGTCTCCCCGTCGACCCCTAGCTGTCGACGATGACTCGAGCTCGACCCAATTTCGGCTCGTGAGGTCCCGAACCAGCGGGTGACGTTGATAGGGGCAAGGCCCCAGCACTGGAGGCACCAGAGGAGGATTGCCCTCCGTTTCCCTACTCCAGAGGCTCCGAGAGGTCGAGCCTCACCCTCACTCCGGCTAAGGAGGGCCCCTCCCGGAAGAGGGAGACACCCCTCGATTGGGATGAGCTCGACACCAAGATACAGAGGCTATTGGAGGAGGCAAGTAGGCCCCTGAGGATATATGGGAAGCCATTAGCGGAGGCGCCGGAGGAGGATCCCGGGGAGGATCCTGAGGACGACTCAGATGAGGATCTGGATGAGGATCCCGAGGAGGAGGCAGCCCTCGAGAGCAACCTCGAGGAGGAGGCTTGGGAGCCAGACTGGGAGCAGGAGGCACCATCAGATGAGGAGTACCTCAGCTCCGTCACCTAGAAGTAGATACAGTGCTATGTCTTGTACTCATCACGGACCATATGTGTAGGCCGTTCTGATGATAGATTTTGTAGTCAGAAACGATAGTTTATGAAAGACCGTTCCGTACTAGTGGTAGCACATTATGACATTTTGACAGCACGTAAGCACAATAGTTAGTGTTTCGTGGCTGAGTACCTTTTGTGATGTCATTCTAGGGAGATGAGCATCATACCATGTACTTAGATAGTACGTTAGGAATTCTGTATTAAACTAGACCTCATTGAGGCAATTTATGAAAGGAATTTCGATGACCCTAGAGGTCCATTTTGATATGTGCAATGTCTATTTCTAGTTTCATGTTCCTATTCCTTCATGATATCAAAATGCTAAGTGAGATTCTATACCACTAAATATCACGACCAACGAATTCCTTGCTAAGACGAAAAACGCTTATGTTAGCAGAATGCCGCCAAGAGGACGCCCGAGAGGCTGATGGAGGGGATTCAACCCAGGAAATGAGGAAAGAGGACCGACCGCAGAGCGGGAGGTAACCCCACCCCTCCCACCGCCTTCTAGAAGGATCGATGAACTCTTCCTCCGATAAAATCCACCCACCTTCAATGGGTTAGGTGACCCAGCTGAAGCGGATGTATGGGTGCGCGCTCTGGAGCGCATTTTCAACTTCTTATGCTGTACGGACCAGGAACGCATGACATGCGTTTCCTTCTAGCTGACGGGATCTGCTGACTTCTGGTGGGAGGCTAGGAGGAAGACGATGACCCCGGAATAGCAGGAGAACCTGACCTGGGTGGAATTCAAGACAGGAATATACGATAAGTATATTCCTAAGAGTTATAGAAAGAAGAAGGAGATGGAGTTTTACAACCTGAAGTAAGGGAGAATGTCAGTAACGGAATACGACCGAACTTTCTGTGATATGTCCCGGTATGCACCAGAGCAGGTAGATACCGATGAAAAAATGGCCGAGAAGTTCTGTGCCGGTCTGAGACACGAGATCAGGATGGCATTGGCTAGCCACGGGGGCTTGTCGTACCCAGAGTCGCTTAGTCGCGCCCTAGACATCGAGGCGACTGTGCCTGGAGAGCGATCAGGGACTGTGGCACCTCCCGTGTTCTCCCAAGCGTCATCTCAAAATCATAAAGGGAAGCGCAAATGGGAGGACAATCGAGGTGGCGTGACCCAAAAGAAGCCATGGGAAGGGCAGAATCGGTCCCACAACCCCGGAAAGTCAAACTTCATAGCACAGGCTGATGTTCACCCTAGAAATTCTCTACCTGCTCAAAGTGCAAGAAAATGCTCCTGGGGGAGTGCCGAGCCGGCAGCGATTGCTACTTTGTCTGCGGCCAAAAAAGACATATGGTTAGGAACTATCCCACCAAGCAGCAAACGGGAAATTCCAGGCCTAACCAGCCGAACCAGAGGCAGTACGTTCGAGCTATGCAAGCTCAGCCTCGGGCTCAGCAACAACAACATCAGTTGCCGCCACCTCCACCCCATTACCCTCAGTACCCATCGCAGAAGAAGCCACAACGAGCACGGGCTTATGCGATGAACCAGAAGCAGCCTGAGGGAAGTCAGGGAAATCTGACAGATATGTGAATACTCTTAGACACCCCAGTAATAATTTTGTTCGATACGGGAGCTTCTCATTCCTTCATTGCTAAAGCATGTGTAGAGAACTTAGAATTGGAATTGGAACTTGTAGAGACATCTATGAACGTTTCTTCACCTCTAGGAGGGATCACTAATATCACTCATGCTTACTCGAATCTGAGCCTGAACTTAGGATCTATTAAGGTGCTAGCAAACAATCTTAGCATACTTCCGATGAGTGACGTTGACATAATCCTTGGAATGGATTGGCTAGCTGAAAACTATGCCACGATCCTTTGCCATGAAAGGAAAATCTCATTCCGACCCCCTGGAAGGGAACCTACGAGTTTCCATGGAATCACCACGACTCGAAGGAAGTCGATCATCTCGGCTTTACAAGCCAAAAAATTAGTAAAGAAGGGTTGCTCAGCGTACTTAGTCTATTTGAGTGGAGAAGTCAAGGAAGAGTGGAAAATCGAAGACATGACAATCGTACGGGAATACCCAGATGTGTTCCCAGAAGACTTGCCAGGCTTACCACCAAATCGACAATTAGAATTCACGATCGATCTAGAACCCGAATCAACACCAATATCCAAAGCACCTTATAGAATGGTGCATAAGGAGTTGGAAGAGCTCATGATCCAACTCCAAGAACTTTTAGATCTTGGTTTCATCAGACCCAGCATGTCTCCTTGGGGAGCACCTGTACTCTTCGTAAAGAAGAAGGACGACACCTTAAAGATGTGTATAGATTACCGAGGCCTGAATAAGATGACCTTGAAAAACCTATACCCATTAGCACATTAAGAGAAGGAAAAGAGAAGACCTAGAAAAGTCAGGTTCTTCCTCATAGAACATGACCTGCACATACAACCGATTAGCTGTAATTAGAAGATAATGCAGTAAGAATTTCATTAGCATATGTAGCTCAACGCAAGCAAATTTTTACCCTATAAATACTACCCTTCCAGCCTTTAAACAAATTTACAAACCACAACCTCACGCTCAAATATTCAGCACATTAAGAGAAGGAAAAGAGAAGACCTAGAAGAGATCTTGCCCAATTCCTAAACCACATAGGAAATTCCTAAGGTAAGCTTAACTCAACAACACCTCCTAAGTTCTAGAACTTCGGTAATACATCATACTAATACCCTCAACAACTATTCCTAAAGAAAACACCAAGATGTTAAGAAAGAACTAAGAGAAGGGGACCCTCTCAAAGTCAAACTCAGAAGCTTTCCAGCCAGAAACATGAAATCTTCTTAAGGTAAACAAGCAACTGAAAATACTAAGCTTTAGAAGTATATATGCACAACTGTTAGAACTCAATTACAAGTAGAGATTTATGCTATTCTCTGAACTGAAACTCAACCTTCATGATTAGACACTCATTGCTTAAACTCAACTAAGGACATAGCATGCAAAATACTTTCTAGCTGACTTAGAAGACTTCAGAACTTAAGACCTCTCTTCGTTTCAGATTCCAGAACATAGGTGTATAGTCATATACTCAATTTCAGAATGTTAACTTATAACTGAATATACAGATTTGGAAATGACATGACTTTAAGATAATAAGATGCAGAATTTAGAACAACGAAGTGGTATATCATAACCTTAAATCATACGAACTACCCATACTTCATGAACACCTAAGACACTTATGGAACTCCAACTGTAAACACAAAGAGAAGGAAGGACAGAGAACTTAGATGGGGGAAATAGGTCTTCTCCAGGTTTGCAACAAACCACCTCACCCCGTAGCTACAGGACAACAAGCTGTCCCAACAAACGAACCCAACCGTGAGCCCAACGGCTTGAAAACGGACTGTCCAGCCCTGATTTCACCCATTCCAGACCAAGTCAAGCTCCCTCCAATACCAAAAGACACAATCTTATAAGAAAGGAAGAAAACCGATCAGAAATGTTAAAATTTTCTTCCAAAATCCTTCATCAATATATGATCTAGAAACATTTAAAACATGCAGAGGAAACCTAAATCAAATCTTTAGCACTAAGAACCTAAATGCTTGCCATAACACAACTTAGACTATAGTTAATCAAAATTTTGGGCCTTAAAAGCCAACCCACCGCCAAAAAAAAATCGGTTGAGAGAAAAAAAAAACAGTGAGAGAGAAGGAGGAGGTTTACATGGAATGAGTACAGTGGCGACGAATGCCGCAAGAGATGGAGTAGCGACGGAAGGAAGACAAAGGCGGCGCGGCGCCAGCTGAAGAAGAGAGTAGGAGAGGATAGAATAGAGCGACGCAGTGAAGGGAAGGAGGAGGCGTGAACGGAGGTTTGGCGAGAGAGCGAGGAAAGAGGCAAGTGTGTGTCTAGATTAGAATAGGGTTAGAGAATTCAGAAGTATCTAGAACTCGGGCCGAGTATGGGCCAGGTATGGGCCGGCTTGTGGTCTCAATTTAATAATCTACCTGAGCTTAAGTTAAGATAATTAATCAAATGGGCCCAGTTATTAAATCTGCATGGGCTAAGTTGATGAAATAGTGGGTTGGGATTTATTCTTACATTGGCCTAAATTAATTAAAACACATGGACCGGATACTAGTTGTGTTGGGCTCCAGATAATAAAAGAGGTTTTGGGCTGGGTCGAAAATGTCAATCTGTGGGCCAATAATTTTATTTGTCTTGGCTAGAAGTAATAATATAGTAGGCGGGGCTAATTTGATTAAGTAGTGGGCTTACTTAATTAATTTAAATGGGCTAGTAGAATTTTAATAAATCAAGACTTAAATTAAGTGGGCTATGTCCAAGAATAAAATTCTAAAGCTAAATTAGAAATCATAATTTATTAATTAGAAATTAATTTACTAAATTATAATTTAATTGATTAATTAGAATTTAATCATAAGAAATGGTTAAATTATAAATTATGCTTAGAGTATGATAATGTAGATTTAATTAGCCTAATTAGAAATTATTTATCTTAATTTAAAGATCATGATATTAATTTAGAAGTGTCCTTATTTATTTTACCCAATAATTAATTATTTGGGTATAGTAAATACAACTCCTAGACTCGTATAATAGTCGAGCTAAAAGATCGAGAATAATTCTTTAAATAGCTAAGGATAATACTTCCTTACACTTAGAAATATTTGATATACTTCTACAATGTATCTCTGTCACGCCCCGATCCCGAGGGACGGCGCACGCGCTAGAGTATTACTGGGGGGAAAGAAAAGAAGCGGGGAAGAAAGGGGGGACATTGAACATAATCATGGTGGAGGAATTGTCCTTGAAAAATGGACAGTAACTTGTTTATAACTAGGACTAATCTGAATGGGGGATGAGAAACTAATAAACCCACCAGTAGATATAGTGAACAATGATGTCATGATCAATGAACAATCGAATGCAAAGAGATGCAATGCAAGATGGGGTTAGAGATTATAGCTCGTTACATGGGAGCGGTAATCTAGAATTCCAAGCGGCCAAATCATTCCAATAGGAACCGTCAATAAACGTCGGAGGTTAGTGAGCCTAGCTCGCCAAAAGGAGTCACTCACCCAACTCGCCAACTGTGGTTGGTGCTACACGACAACATCACAAGGGGTCGAGGAGTAGAGCATCCAAGAGGGGCCGACTACTTCTAAGCTCTCCTATGAACATGAATGCATGTAATAGACAATAGTAATTCTCGTGAAGGAATAATGAATCATTTTATTTTAATGAAGTCAATAACATGAAGAATCAGAGACTGGAAAAGAACATGAGTTTGGCAGCGGAATACATAACATGACAGTTTGCAACAAACCTTGCCTTAGCCTCGCACGACACCACCAATCGCTCAATCTGCAAAATAATTTGAAAATATTTTGCAGGGCTGAGTACTAATGTATCCTGTGGGTTATGCCATTTAAAAACCTTTTTGCAAAATCATTTTGTGAAAAGGAATATCCATGCTTCAACAGTATCACATAGAAAGTTTTAAAACAGAAAGTCATTCTATGCATACCAAAACCATTGAAATCTCATTTTCATTGACTCAATATTGGCATTAGATACCCTTGTATGAACATATGAGGACAGCCCATAGAGGTCCATCATTTATGTCCTTTATCAGTAGGGAACTTTTACCCAAACTGACTTCACTCGAGAATATATGATGACAGCCCACCTAAACCCACGTGTACATTAACCAAGTGTCACTGCGCTAACATAGCACATGATCCGATCGTCATGCTTGAGGGATCACTTATCCAATAAGGAGCTAAACATTTTAACATGGACATCCATTTTGATTTTCATAAATATCAGAGCGTAATAACTCAAAAATACATTTTGGAAACATATATACACCCACCTGTCAGCAAATGTCAATGCCGTGTGATAATCGTAAATCTGTCAAACGTCTCGTTTGCAATCCTAAGCACCTGAAAATTGTACGGAACAACTTTTTGCCTCGAATCCCAAAACGTAATGCGAATAAAGTAAAAACGAGGAATCAAGGGTTTTCTAGGTCTTCTAAGGTCATTTTGGTAATACCCGGATTTTCAAATCAACTTGGCCCAGAAGGCAAAAATACTCAGGACATTATTCCCTATAGGAATATGTAAAAACATTTTTAAAACATACAACTTTACCTCGAAGCTTACTCGAGAAGATTCGTAGTCTTTCTCAAATCTATGAAAATTGGACCGATGAAAATTAATGAAATCTCTTTCATAAAATTCTATATTTTTTTCTTTACATGAGCTATAAATTTTATTGAAAAATAATAGATCGCGAATATTTTTCCTTTAGAAAAATATTAAATAATGCAATAAATCATGGCATGTCGATCCTAATCGGGGACCAAATCTAAAATTCAATTCGGCAGAGTAACGGATCTTATGATAGACTGATAGTCATGAACAGGAAAATGAATGAAGAAGAGAACGAGAGGAAAAAGTATGAAGATAATGTTATCAGAACGATGGCGGCGGAAACTCGACGGTGGCTGAGCCACCTTTGTCAAGCTCCATGCCTACCTTCGACCTTAACCTGGCGTACCTTGACTTCAATCGATCCTCAATTCTCAAAGCCGCAGAACCTCGATACCCGATAATTGCAGAAAGAAGAAGAAAAATGAAGAGAGAAGAGGAAGCAGGAGAGGAGAGCTCCACTGCAGGGAAATGGGCGACTGAAGCTCTCTCCCATCACCCTTATTGGTAAAATTCTAAATTTTTTAATATTATTTATATTATATTATTATATTATTATTAATGCTTTAATCTTAAAACGTCGTAACTTCTGCACACGACCTCCTTTTTGAGCAAACTCAAAGTCAACATCTCCATTTCTTAATAGTCTACAAAATAAGTATAATATTGATATAGTTTTAGTAATGCATGGAAAAACTAATTTTTATATAACGTGTTTAAACTTCAAAAATCTGTAGCGGTTACGTACGAACTCCTTTTTGGGAAAACTTAGTGTCAATATTTTTCTTTTGAAAAACCATACAAAA
This sequence comes from Leonotis leonurus, assembly GCA_026898415.1. Taxonomy (NCBI): domain Eukaryota; kingdom Viridiplantae; phylum Streptophyta; class Magnoliopsida; order Lamiales; family Lamiaceae; genus Leonotis; species Leonotis leonurus. Next base: position 114,022 of record JAPKLX010000117.1, on the reverse strand, counting down.
TGAGTATAATATTGATATGCTTTTGACTTATGCATGAAACGATTATTTTTAAAAGAAACGTTTAAAAAATTTTACCGGGTGCCAATTTGACATGGTATATCCTAATAGGGTCTAGTCTCTTCCTAAAATTCTTAATTAGTCGTAATAAGATATCTAAATTGTATTAGAAAAATTCGGGTTATTACAATCTCACTCGAGATTTATTTAAAGGTTTCGACGAAAGGTCGGATCCGCACTTCGAGAACGAGACCATCGTCAGTCAAGACTATTCAAGTAGACTTTTCTTACTCTATAAAAATATATGTGCATGTCTTCAAAATGAAACGAGATATTTTCAAAGCACTGTCTTGCCATAAATATTTTGATTTATGTATGATGCCTATCTGTTATATTATAATCGAATTCGGGTCCCAGTAGATTAGATATACTACTCGGACTAGTGTACACAGGACCGTGAGTCATCCAGATGTTGACTGGTCGAGTGTCTGTGGGAAGTGGCCACTTCCCCGGCACAAAGAAGCTTCAGATATGGTTGATTACAAAGAACTAGGACTGCAGTCAAACTTAGAACTTTCTCAAGAAATGCTTTTGGTGAGCATAGGTGATTTAGAGACAAAATTCCCTATGTATCACTTGAAATGGCTTGACAGTTATATATATGTAAGTGTGCGATTTCGGCACGTGTCTACTGAGTACAATTTGTACTCAGCCCTGCATGTATTTCTAAACTTGCAGGTTGAGAAACGAAGAAGATGGGGTGCTACGCTGGGCTTTTTGTCGGTCTCCTAGTAGCTGATTCTTGGGGGTCCTACCTTTCTTCATACACGTAGGATTTTGTCATTTCGATCCTACATTTCCGCTGCTAGACATTATGTAATAGATTGAGATTCAAACTCTTTAACTTAATTTTGTTATAATGAGCTTAAGACTCTGAACATATCTATTTCTGAATTCACGAGATGAATTCTTGACTTATGTTATGGAATGAATACTCATTTGAGTTATTCATTACCTTACCCGTCGTTTATTCCTTTTATTAGTAACGTTTCCAGACTTTACTAGACTTAGCGAAAAGCGGGCGTGACAAATTCTAAAGTAATGTCCACATATAAATATTATTTACAACATTCCCCCTTTGACATTACTATGTGATGTACATACCTCGCTGAAAAACCCTATGGGATCAAAACAGTCGAGGAAAAGAGTATATGTCATACACATACTACAGGTCTAACTTTCAAATTTGTTTTGGAATATTCGCTCCCCTGAAGATAATAATCTTCAAAATATACACATTCCAATATCATTAATATATTTCGATATATATAATGGGTACATGACATACAACATATATGCATTGCACAAGTTACCTCATTAAAAACTTTAACTAAGAAAACCTCATGGGAAAAACTCAGTAAAGGGAAAAAGAGTACAACCAATTAGTTTTCAGACGTAATCTTCAGGATTATTTATTTGGTTTTCATAATATAATCTTTTAGATTATATATAAGTTATCATTCCCCCTCAATAAAACAATCTAAATATAATAATTTCAATATTCTCAATATGTTACTAAATATAAATGTGGGGAGAAAATTGAGTAGACATACTTGTCGTTGCTCTACAGGAGCTCAATTGTGCAATACATTTTATTATTCCTTTATAAGAAAAAATGAGGATATGTTTCATATCGTTATACCAGTCCAAGATCAAATTATATGAGAATCAAATAATTAATCATCATCCGAGTAGCACACCAATGTCAATCTCAATCTTTGTACCAATATAGATACACAACTTGTATATCTTTGTTAGAAAATCAAATTTTCTTGAATCAGACCTGATATATTAGTTAGTGCCTAGCACTTCAAACAATGAACTTCTAGTCCAACATTATTTGATTATCTTCTTTTGGTCTAATTGAGTTCATTCACTTCAAGTGATGAGACAATCATTGGGGCAAATGGATGTTATTTATCAAAAGTGTGTTCTATATAGAACTTTATTCGAATATGTTCTCCATAGAACCTTATCGAATAGATCGATTGGTAAAAATAAATTCTTTCATGAATATTCTCGATCTGTAGGTCGAGATACTATTTAGACTTACTTAAGTCTTTCAGTTCAAAAATTTTCCGTCATTAGGCATGAACTTAAACATTCTTAAAAGTTATGTGTGTTCTAATAATACAGAGTCTCACACAAAAAAATTATTGATAATCACATAAAGATACATTTTATTATTATTATACATCTTCTTCTAGAAGAATTCAATTAGTTGAATTTTCAACTATAATAAAACATATAGTGATCTTATTTACGAGAATATGTTGCGAATTTATTTTTCCTAATCGTAGGAACTTATCAAGTCCATCATAGACTCTTATAAGATATTTGTCTAGTGACTTATTTGCAAAATTATAGCCACGACTTATACTAAATGGATATTTATATCCACCATTACTACTTTATATATTTGATAACGGAATACTTCGATTCAACATGAGAGTATATGTAATTAATTAGGATTTATGCTAAAATTCCTTGAGTTAAACTCGCTTTATTCATCACCAACTCATTCCATTGTGCATGTACTACAAACAACTTTTGTATATTTAGCGAGCTAACTCTGCCTCGATTGCTTTTTTCACTTTATTTAGTGCTTCTGACACTTATCTTTCAAGTTTAGCTTTTGGATCCAAATAATCAATTCGAAAGCAATTTTGAGGCAAAATTTGTTGTCGACAACTATAACATATTTATTATACTTTCTTTATATTGACAAACAACAAGTCAATTTCAATATAAATTTAAACTAGATTTATTTCATTCCCATAAATTTGAATCTGGTCGTTCCGTAATCACAGTATTATGATTATTTTAGTGCACGTGCAAATGTATTGTGATTCCCGTCTTCAAGACGATCCTATTCGGGAGGTTTTTGGAGTGAAGTAATTTGTTAAATTATTATTCCTGCGGATTATAATATTTAGCACCAATGCATATCTCACATTTCTATTGTTATGTTTCCAGCATAGACGGATTGATCTCATTAGAGATCTCACGCTTCTAATGTTATGCTTCTAGCATATAGAAGATGATTTCATTTAGAGATTTTCGATTCTTAATGGTGCATTTATAATTATCATTGAATTAAGATTTAATCACTCATTTGGCAGTTAAGAATATATAAACTTATGGTTCATATTCATTAGTGTGTGTATTTTAGTCTATTAAATCCAATAATATTTTCACGACATTCTTTTATCATATTATATTTCCCCCCTAATGCCGAAAATATTATTTTAGTTGGATTAAATAATAAACGTACCATTAAAATTGATAATCAATTATTGACTTTAGATAATTCTTTTCGACAGAGTATGAATTTATTTTTCCAGAGTCCATTCGGTACGTTTGGTGATGATAAATAAATAGCATATGAGAAATGATTTATTTATATCACACACTAACTAACAAGGGGGTGACCCAACATTCATGCCTTTATAATTTTTGAATAATTTTGGGTCTTTAAAATATAGTTTTATTTGCAACATTAATAACCCGCCTTTTTATTTCCGAGCTAACTAGAAAACCTCTCGAATTTATGTACTAGTATTCAAATTGCAAGACCAAGGTCTCAAGAAATTTATGAGTATTGAAATCGTTAAAAGAAATTAAGACTTCTAATAGGATTAATGTCATTTAATTAGACAATCATAAAGGGTGATTAATTATATTGAATGCAAACATAGAACCTAGCTGGCATTTTGATACGAACATTTATAGAAGTATAAAGCAAGCAATCTTAGTGAGGTATTCAACGCTGACCTAATTACTAGTTAATAGAGAAGTATAGATAATAATCTAAGATATTAAATGAGTTTATTTATGAAGGAATAGTGGTGGAATATTATTTATAATGATACTAATACATACAATAGTTGCTATCAAGCGTGATGTATTTGAAATCTCAAATTAGTAATTAAATAAGTGTAGCAGTGCAAGGTGTTTCGAGAATCAAGAGTTTAAAATCCAAAACACAGTCTGTAGAAAGAGAAGGGAGAAATGAAAGCTGAGCTTATACACTACACATGAATCCATAAAAAATTTCTTAGCTCTTAGCACAAATATTCATACAACCAATAAGACAAATTCTAGGAAGAAGCAAACTAAAAGGGACTATAAGGAAATCAGCCTACTAATTCTACAAATAGAATGCAATTCTGGGAATACAATCTGAGGAAGAGTCTGCTATATGGGAAGGACATTAGGAAAGGAATGAAGAGAGAAGTGTCAGCAGCTTAGAAAAGAGGAATGATATCTTCTCTTTCTCTCTCCAGTTGTGTCACCCAAACACCTACACCAAGGAAACAATAAAATATATGTTAGCATGTGTACAACAAGAGAAATGTAGTAGGGGAGAAGGACAGTGATGACAAAAAGAAGAGATATGGGAATCTCCTCGTTTTGGTATAGGACCAAACAAAGTAAGAGAAATAGAAGGTGATGAGAGGACACTATGGTGTAAGAAGGAAAGGAAAAAGAGAATTGAAGGAAAGAGCAGGAGGCTGACCTGCTCGATGCAGTTCTCCTCTCTCCTGTATGCTGCGTATCTGCGCCACAGTGACCTGTCAATGGCATTGGAGTATTATGCTCAAGCAGCTGCTACTGTGGGTGGTGGGCAATTGTCATGGATTGGAAGAGCTAGTGTGGATCAGCAAAGACAGAGGACCTTGATGTTAAAGCAACTTCTAACAGAGATTCTCTTGCGTGATGGTGGTATATCTCTTTTACTTGGCTCAAGAGGTGCTGGAGAAGAAGGCCAGTTGGGAAGATTTTTTATTGATGGGAAGACAAGACAACAATTTCTGTTTGAAGCTGCTCGACAGTGTCAGGATGCTGGTTTATATGATAAAGTAAGCTCTTTTCAAGTTTCTTGCACTTCTGTTATCAACTGAATATCCAAATATGATTTAGACCTGTCTACAATGTGCTTGATGTGTTGTGATGATTATGCCTATTGTCAAGACATTCTTCACATGGATTTTCCTCTGGTATTTTATGTTGTCGGTTCATATCTCCTCTGGAATTGCCAATGTTGTAGTTCTTTTTGCAGGTTCCTGATTGAAGCTTCCAATCCCCTTGATTTGTTGGACTAACTTTACCTTCTCATTTCAGTCGATAGAAATTCAAAAAAGAATCGGGGCATTTTCTTCTGCATTGGATACAATAAACAAGTGTCTATCCGAAGCACTTTGTGCCTTATCACGTGGTCGACTGGATGGTGAAAGCACAATCAGTGGACTTGTACACTCCGGAAATGAGATCTTGGAAACATTCAAATACTACCCTCAAATCAGGTTTCTAGAGCTTGCCTTGTTATCTTTAATGTTAAGCAGACAGTATTGTTGCACATGCTGAAAAATTATATAAGGTTTCTAGTGTTACTGAATATGTATGTAATTAAATCCAAATTATATGATTTATATCATATTCAGAGTTCTATCTGGTCGTATTTCTTGAGCTTTTTAACACTGTTGCTTCTAGAAGGTTTAAAGGGATGCCGTGTACTCTCTCCGTTCCATAAGAGTGCAGTTTCCTTTTTCCGGACATTCCACAAGAGTGTACTTTCCATTTTAGTTCACTATCCTACATCAAATCCCTTAATTTTTTATCCTCATAATGTGGGTTCATTTTCTCTATTTAAACACTCGCCTAACATTATTAAATCTGTCCCATAAAGAGTGTGCACACTCTTATGGGACAGAGGGAGTATTAATTAACTGTTAAGAGCTTATTCACTTAAGTTGGTGGTTCTTATGATGCTGGTAAAGGTGTAGCTCTGCATATTGTTGATATTTGTTATGTTTTAGAGTTCTTAACTCTCTTCTGGTCCCTTTTGTTTCATTATGCAGTCCTCAAGAGAGAGAAAATGTAATCGAGCATCAAAATGTGCTGAGACAGCTAGAAGCAATCTTAGCAATCCACAAACTTGCAAGCTCCGGAAACCAGTTAGATGCATTAAGGGAGATTGCGAGACTTCCATTTCTTCCTTTGGATCCGAGGTCTGCAGATTTTGCTTCGGATGTTTTTCAAAACGTGTCGCTTCATGTTGAAGCTTGCATACCGGGTCTTCTCAAAGAAGCTCTTAATTGTTTGGATAACGTCACTGAGACAGATGGATCACTTCGTGCAATGAGAGCAAAGGCAAAAACTAATTCTTATTTATTTTCTTGTTCCTTACATGCTTTGCAATCTTCATTGTCATTATAATGAGAAATACCTTTATGCAGATTGCCAACTTTCTTGCCAACAACCTGAATCGGAACTGGCCGCGTGATCTGTATGAAAAGGTTGCTCGAAGCTTGTGAGTGCTGTCAGTAGGTTTTCTTTTGTTGTAAGTTGTCCTTGAGAATAGGTATTGTGCATTTTTTCTAGTATCCCTTGCTCGAACAGGTTACTGTGTGAGGTGAACGGCGTCGGGGATTGCTCTTATAAATAATCTAATTTCTAAAATTGAAATCAAAACATGAGATTGAAAATGAGATTGTGTATGTATAGATTAGAAGATGCGAGTGTTATGACTCGTGATTTGATGAGGTTTATTGCTCCAATCCAAAGTACCAAAATTAAGAATTCGACACCCCCTTGGCTGCTTGGCAGCAGCATTATTTGACTTCTTCCACTTGGCTGTAACTTCAAAATTTTGTAATCCCATGCATCTTATTATCACTATCTCATATAAGTACATTCGAGTATAATCAACCCAAGTCCCTCGTCTCAACCCAATTTCACATATTGTATGTATGGGCTATGTTATGTTGTACCTAAAATTAAATAGTGGCAACGCCATGCTGCCTGGACCATGTTGGACCGCGCCGACTCAACTCAACTCAACTCTATTATAGATATATGTTTAAAATTCAAATTAAATAAAATTTAAATCAATTATTTTATAGATATACAACAGTCAACTTTACCTATTATATATGGGAGAGTTCAAGTGATAATTTTATCAACTTTGAAACCAATCATTCCACACATAATTTCTACAATTTGGTTTCTCCTACTGCAGTTTTCTATTTCGTTCTTTGATGCTAAAGTTCACAATTGTACTTGTCTAAATTTGAAAATCATAAGAAATATACGTCTCCCAAGACTACAATATTTAATGCAATTAATTACTTTTATTTAATAACATATGTTTATTGTTATGTTAAATCATTTTTGTACCTTACGGACAATATCCTTTATTTAAATAATTTTCATATTTGTTGCTTTTTTTTAAACCGCACCTACTGTATCATACTCCTTATGTGCACGATAAGTGTATCGTTAGGGAGTGGACACATATTTTAAGAAAAATTGTAACGTGTTCTTTTAATAGATAAAATGACCTACTAAATATTGTTGGAAGATATGTGAGACCATATAATAAAATGGAAAGCATACAGTCTTTGTACTGGATGACTCATTTAGATAATAATGATGCACTTGTTATGAACGGTGAAACGGAGGGTGTGTTTTATTAACAAATCTAGTTAGTAGTACATCTTGTCGATCATGGTTTATACTGCAGTAGTACATCTTTCCAGCTAAGCAATTTATTCATTTATGCTACAGACATCCTTCAAGTTTTTACAAGCAACAATTATATTTGTTTCTTTTCTTCATGCTCAAGGTAGGTTTTAACACTTCCTTCAACAAATATAATATCACAACAAATAACAAAATAATCTTCGGTAATATCAAATCAAATTACTCCTTTAAGCGAATAGATTTAATTTATAAAGCATATATATATATATATATATAATATTTGAGCAAATAAATGTAATTTTCTCGATACTCAAGTATCACCCTGACCTAGTCCTCCACGTGCATGACTAAAGATCATCAACTTGTTGTGCAAGAATATAACTCCCTTCACGAATTTTCTTCACATGTTGTTTTTACTAAACTTGCTAATCATTAACCTAATTATAACCACTAAAAATAAGAGAAGTATGTGCGCTCCCCACCTCACACTCCCTCAAAACCGCCCCTGCCTATATAAATAACAAAGAATAGGTCAAAACATATATACATTATTATCATCATGGACGATCACCACCACCATGAAGAGAACCCCACCGCCACCAAACAATCTCCACTCGCTGTCATCGCCGTACCTTTACCGGCGCAAGGCCACCTTAATCAAATGCTGCAACTCTCGTCTCTCATCTCCGGCTACGGCCTCCCCGTTTTCTACGTGGCATCCGCCTCCCACAATCGCCAAGCCCAAGTCCGCACCACCACCACCACCTTAGACCCTCAAACCCTCACCAATATCCACTTCCACGACATCCCCACTCCTCCCTTTCTCTCACCTCCTCCCAACCCCAACTCCATTAACAAGTTCCCTACACATTTGCAGCCCGGCGCCGACGCCACCCTCCACCTCCGACTCCCCTTCGCCGCCTACTTGCACGAAATGGCCCAGAAATTCACAAGGGTCGTCGTCGTTTACGACTCCCTGATGTCGTACGTGGTTCAGGATGTAGCTGAAATCCACAGTGCAGAATCCTACCAGTTGGTGTGTGTCTCTGCCATCTCCAACATCTCCTTCACATGCGGATTCTTAGGGTTGCCTTTCCCTCTCCCACACCCTAAAGAGCTTCCCCCTTTTGATGAATGGATGTCCCAAGATTTCATCAACTTTGTTGTCAAGCAATCTGAGCCGTCCGAACTTCGATCGGGCAAAATCTACAACACCTCAAGATTGATCGAAGCACCTTACGTGGAAGCCCTAGAGAAAGAAGAGGACAACAAGAAGAAACCCATTTGGGCAGTAGGCCCAATCCTTCCTACACCATCGCCGCCGACGAGCAACAATAGCAAACGCCATGAATGCTTAAACTGGCTCGATAAGCAGGAGCCCAAATCAGTCATTTTCGTTTCCTTCGGGACCACGGTTTCGTTATCGGGCGAGGAGATTACGGAGCTTTCTCTGGGGCTAGTACGCAGTAAAGTAAAATTCCTTTGGGTGGTGAGAGACGCCGACAGGAGCGATGTGTTTGAAGGAGAAGCGAGAAGAGCAGAGTTGCCGGAAGGGTTTAGAGAGAGAGTGGGAGAAGATCAAGGAATGGTAGTGAGAGAATGGGCGCCGCAGCCGCAGATACTGGCGCACCCCTCCATAGGAGGGTTTATGAGCCACTGTGGGTGGAACTCATGCATAGAGAGCATGACCATGGGAGTGGCTATAGCAGCTTGGCCCATGCATTCAGACCAGCCCAGTAACGCTGCCTTGATCGCAGATATACTGAAAACGGGGGTTGTGGTGAGGGAGTGGAAGGACAGATTCCAACTAGTCAAAGCATCCACGGTTGAGACTGCTGTCAGAATATTAATGGCCTCCCAACAAGGGGTGGAGATAAGGAAGAGGGCGGAAGAACTGGGAGTCGCCTTGCGCCGGGCCACCAAGCCGGGCGGTGCTTCGCAGCTTGAGTTGGATTCCTTCATTGCTCATATCACTAGAATTTGATTTTTCTTCCAATCACATCATCTTTTATTTAATTATTTTATATTATTTTCCAATATATGATGTTGCAGCTACACTGATTTTCCAATATTCTAATATTGTACTTACTACATTTCGAAGATTTAATTAATTATTGATTGACAATAATTCCCATGGAAGTTGTGCGATAAGTGGCTTTAAGTCGATTTTCTTGGGCTTTAAACAATTAATCGATAACTGACTATAAATGAGAATGTCATTTTGTAAGTGTGACGTGACTTCTATACCATACATGTCATTTATGTCATTTTATTCTCAATTTCACAACTAGGCCATAAATTTAGACACCTAAATATACACAATTTTTTTAATTTTATCTTCACTTTTACAATATATCAAAATTAATACATCATTTCAAATTTTCTCATATATAATTTTTGAATAAAAAACGAGTATATATATTTAATTTGTAATCGGATTATGAATATATATATATATGCATATAATCTATATTATGATACAAATTCGAGTGAAGCTGTCCACCTCAGCCCTTGAAATCCTCCCACCCTCCCATTTAATTTTTCCTATTTTTCTAGATTTTTAGAATTTTATCTATATATTAATCATATATATAATATTATATATTTTTATTTCCATGTAGACATATGCTATTTATGTTATGTATTTATTTCTATGTATATTATATACT
>JAPKLX010000117.1:46433-103801 GCA_026898415.1 Leonotis leonurus | reverse complement strand
TATATATATATATATATCCTATATTAATTATATATTATTTTATATCTAAATATCATTTTCATTAATATAAAAAAAATAGTCGATGAGTATATTTCGATGTATATTTGATAATTCAATCAAATTGATGATTTTTCATCATATATCATTATTATATAATGAAATTTAACTTCATTATTACCCACATACTAAGTTATCTATTAGTAGATAGATATTTTAAATGTATTTTATTATTATACTTTATGTGTATTTCTTTTATCTTTAAACGAAAAAATTAACATTCCAAATTATTTGTCACACTAATTAAAGATATCCAAACTTATGTATTTTTTTGTTCGAGCAAATATTGAATTCAATTCATGTTCTTTTAATATATGACTATTATATATATATATATATATATGAAAATTTATATATTATTATTAATACTATTACGATTTTAATCCTATGTGGCACTCTCAAATCACTCCATTCATATTTATCTAAATTATCATAATTTTGGAATTAGAAAATTATATTAATCATATATAAAATGATATATTCTTATTTCCATGTAGTATATGATATTTATGTTATGTTTTTATTTCTATGTATATTATATATTTTATTATATACTACTCTATATTATTTTCGTAAATATAATATATATATATAAAAAGTGATATATTAATTTGTTATGTATATTTTGATAATTAATTAAATAATAATTTATATAAATTATCTACAACCTTTTCAAATTTGATGAAAATTAATAATTGTATGAAAATATCTAGATTTCATATTATTTGAACAAAAAATAATTATAATTTATAATTTATCACATATGACTATTATAACACATTTTTAATTATCTTATTATTCTAATGATCCATATAATTTTCAAGATAAACAATAAAAATTCTAAATTCATATTATTCATTAAAATAATAATATATAAATATAAAATAATATATAATATTCTTATTTATTTATATATTCTATATTAGATTATATATTATTTCAAAAATAATGAAAATTTATTTTGACTGTATACCCTTATTAGATAATGAAACTGAGTTTCATTATTACCCAACATATTAAATTATTAATTAGTGGGTATATGTTTTAAATGTTTTTATTATTATGCTTTACATGTATTTTATTTTGTCTTTAATAAAAAAATTAACATTCCTAATTGTATATCATAATAATTAAGATATATAAACTTATGTATTTTTTGTTCGGGAAAGTGTTGAATTCAATTTATGTCATTTTATTCTCAATTTCACAACTAGGCCATGAATTTAGACAACTAAACATACACAATTTTTTTAATTTTATCTTCACTTTTACAATATATCAAAATTAATACATCACTTCAAATTTTCTCATATATAATTTTTGAATAAAAAACGAGTATATATATTTAATTTGTAATCAGATTATGAATATATATATATATGCATATAAATAAATAAGTTCATATAATTTGAGTTTATTTTCATTATTATTAAAAATATTTAATGATTATATTTTGATACCTATTTGGTTTTTCAATCAATTAATGAATTTTGGTTGTATATCATTATTAGATATTTACACTCAACTTCATTATTACCTACGTACTAACTTTTTCTATTAGTGGGTAGATATTTTAAATGGTTATTTATGAAAAATACCTTATAATGTAACTTCAACATGAAAAATGCCTTATTTGTAACTTTTATATGACAAATATCCAAAAGTTCAAAAATAACCTTAAATTTACTATTAAATCACACTACATTCATATTACATATATTTTGTATGAAATCATGTTGTATTTTTTGTGGTATATATATTTTGAATTTTATATTTAATATTTGATTTAATTGAATTTGATTTAATTAGTACATGATTTTAACGTATTATTTATATAAAAAAGTTAGGAATATATGCAAAAATGAAAATCCGGTCGTATTTAAACAAAACCCAGCCGTCGGGTTTTTTTTTTAAATACGACCGGGTTTTTGTTTTTGTGTATATTCCTCATTTTTTTATTTAATAATATGTATGTGTGGTGTTGGGTGTGTATAATTTTAAACATATACCAAGTATTTTTTAATTGCAAAAAATAAGAAAATAATTAATTAATACTACATTCCAAAATAAGATGCAAATCTAATTTTAATTAAGGGTATTTTAGGTAATTTACAATCAATCAAAATGGACACTTTTCATATATATTTTACAAAGTGGATATTTTTCACTTTTCGTTATAAAAGTGGGCATTTTACCCACAACACCCTATTTTTAATGTATTTATTATACTTTAAATTTATTAAATGGTTCATGTTATTTTAAAAAATTAATACTCCCTCTGTCCCATGAAAGTGGTCATGTTTCTTTTCTCAATAAGTGTGCTTTATGGAAAAAGGAGTACCACTTTCGTGGGATGAGGGAGTATATAATATAATCTAAGGATAAAAAATTTATCACTTTAATAAATAAAAGATAAAAAAAAAAATACACATTTAAAAATAAGAGATAAAAATATCCACTTATATGATCACATGGAAAAATTGATCATGTATTTATGTATTTCATTTCAAAAAATAATTTGAATATTATGAGCATGTGAGAAAATGTGTGCATTGTAATTACAAATAAATAATTTAAATAAATTTTTCACACTCAATAAAAATTATATATATTTAGTTTGTAGTAAACACGAGTATATATATTTAATTTTTAAATCAGATTGTGAATGTATACATATAAATAAATGAATTCATATAATCTGAATTTATTTTCATACGGGCTTGAACATGTATGAGTAATTAATGGATAAAGATGTGTAACAAGACATTTATCGATTTTGAGATGAACACGCATACATAAAATTTAAATAAATTGGCTAGATTTTATGAATATTCAAATATAGTTTATTTTCATCAGTAATATTTATTTATATATATTTTATATATTCGAATTTATAACACATATTATTATATGAGAGTAAGGCGAAATCAATTGGTTCACGATTAAGAACATTTGAATCCGAAACCGAAACCAAACTGCTTCCTATATATATAGTTGCGATTCAAAATTTTAATAATTTTTGACAATTCGGTTCATAGAACTGCCGATTACGATTCTTTTGAACACCTCTAATAATAATGAGTATTAAAATTATTTTTACTTTACTTTAGAACGAATATGAGTGTATAATTCAATTCAAATATATTTAAAAAAAATATTAAGTTGTTAGCACAAGTTTACGAGAATTTAATATTTATGATATATATATATATATATATCAAGTTGAAATTTTATTTTTTCATTAATTTTAGAATGATTGCAATTTTATCATTAGCAAATCAACATAATTAACAGTTGTTACTATATATATTTAGTATATGAATAAGTAGTATCTAAGATAACAAATAATAATAAAAAAAATGATGTCAAAAACTTTTATAAATTTTATAAAATATTAATCCCGTCGAATTTCGACGGGCAACAATCTAGTATATTATATATACAGAGAACATTATGGTATATGTAGGTGATGTTCAAGCAAGTAAAATATTCTTGAACACCTTTTGAAACTTATTAACCAATGACTGCCAATAGTTGGAAGACATTTCAATATTTGATTATACAATTCCTGTCCTCTGGCAAAGGAGGCGTATTCCATTTTGGAATGTCCTTTGTAAAGAGAGATATTTTCCAAAATGAAAATAATAAGGAGTGTTAAATATTGACAATAAAGGTGCAATTAGTAAACAATAATTGCACTCTTATTTTTTTCCATTGTAATTTTTAGAACACTTTAAAATTTAATTAAAATTTATTAATTTGCGTGTTAAAAAGAAATGTATGTGTAGAGACGGGGAGCGGTAATTGTTATGGTGAAGTAACATGGCTTGGTCTCTTCTGCCTAATATTTTTCAATGGGGCACGTGGTCAAAGCATTTGAATTCAAATTTATCAAATTATTCCATAAATGGTGGTGGAATTCAAAGACAACACATTTAGCTACCTTTAAGGATAAGAATAACTACTCTATTAATACTATCCCAAATATATATATATATATATATATATATTAAATTGAATTATATATTAAATTTAAATTAAAAGTTTGCATCCCAAAAAATACGAAACTTATTAACTTTAACTTTCTATCACAATGTGAACACAATTTTATATTTTTAAATAACGAATATGAAAATCCTCAACCCTCACGTCGGACGTTGTCGGCTATTATAGTTAACTCTTCGTTTTGATACTGTTTAAATTTTCTTTAAATTTTTTGTTAGTAAAATACTTTTTACAATAATATTCCATAAATTAATAAATTCTCTAAGCTAATAACATTTTTTTTCTTCAAAATGTGACCAATTAAAAACGATCAATTTCAATACACCTTTATAACTTGATCTAAAATCAAATTTCTGAAATTAAGAAAACACTATACTAATTAATAAATTATATATTTATTTTATTTAATTCCAATCAAATAAATGTCGTAAGGTATGGTTAGTATTTTAGGTTTTATCTCAACAATCAAGTAACATTCTTCCGATAGACAATTAAACCATATGGATTATCGTGTAGCGTACTCATCTTATTTATATCCATAATAACGCGTCGATAATTGATCAGAAATAAGGAGGCAAGATTTGTACTACACTTCCAAAAAAGCAAAGCTATCAAATTTTCTTTCCATTGGGACTCAAATAATCAAACAGTAATCTTTTTCCTATATTTTCATACAAAGATGCGTAAGGTAAGGCCAACTAATGCATAACATGTCAAGGTTATCGTCAACCTCTCTCCCATTTTTATTTTATTTTTAAAATCGTACTTTTCAAATAGGAACCATCACCAGTGTCTCTCATTCCTATGTGTTGATGCGTAAAAGATGAACTGGCTATATTTCGTAGTCTTCGATACATCTACATGGTATGAGCATTCGCAATAAAGAAGCAAAACCCCCTGATTTTGTCATTGGGAAGTACTCTATATACTGTCATATCCAGAGATCTCGCATTTGAGGGAGAAGAATGCATAGATCAACTCAGGCTTCTGGACAGACAAACAATGTGAATGCCCTTTCCATGGATACAAGGAAGCTACATGCTGAAAACACATGTCATGGAAGAACAGGCAACTCAACTTTGGTGAACGACAAGAAACTAACCCTTCCATGGTCAACCACATAGAACTTAAGAGGAATACCACCACATGATGTCTCAAGGTCCTTGATCTCTTGTATGGACGGTGGGTAACCACTGCATAAAAAAATCGCATATTGTGACTCTGAAATAACACAGGCCTCGTCCAGAGTGAACTTTACTTTGCACAAGAGAAAGAAAGAGGAATTTATAGAGTTCGAATTGCAGTTCCATTCTAACAAAGATCCTAAACCCAATTGAACTGCATATAGAACTTTCAGCACAGTACAAACTAAGAACAGAGTCACGTTAATGAAATTTTTAAAGGGAATTATTTCCATTTCTCTTGCCTGACAGTAGGCTTAGGACAAGCAAAATTAATTTGGATGTGTACAAGGACTTATGCATATATATGTCCCTGACTATCTCTTACTTTACTCATCACTTTCAGTCAAGCACGGATGACTCAAAATAACAGTCATATGAGTCTTCCTCAGAACAAAACTAGCATGCATTCAAAGTCCATATTAATACAGCATGACTATTTATCATATATGTTGAGCATAGTTTATTAAAACCTTATCTTGCTGAAGGTATTACCTGACTAGGCAGAGTGTAAAAGATGGATTGCCTGAGTTAGACTTTCTGAACTTGCTATTAGGAGGAAAAACATCGAATACTGGTCCGATTCCACCCAGATGCATGTTGCTAAACATCTCGGCAATGAAATTGTCTTCTACAATTACCCTATCTGAAACACTAGCGCATTCTTCCATACCGTCAGCATTGTTATTTCTCACAGTCTTCATGGACCAGGTCACACCATGTCGACCAACAATATAGCCGAGAAACTTCAGGTAACGGTAAACCTCAAAAGACTCCCAAGAGCATCCGTATTTGTTCTTGTTTTCTGCTATCTTTGTGTACATATCACTTAAGAGAAGAGGAACATTCTCAACATTCAAGATGTCCAGGGCACCAATTTCAGCCAAATACCTACAAAGAAAACAGCAAAACCACTCCTCAAATATAGGGAGCAAGCAAGATGGATAATAACCCTAAATGAGCAAAACATAATCCAAATCTTCTATTGAGCAACTGATAAGAAATTAATTGAACAAATCATATTAGTTGATGATTTTCCCCATCAATTCGGAAGAAAATAAGATCAAGTGTTATTTACTGCAAATAAACTACGAAAAATACAAAAGACAATATATGATTGAGGGCAGTTAAGTGCTCCTTGATTTCACCATGTTTTCCAAAATTTCGGATGGTTTTAAAATAAACAAGTGGCCAAAGATCAACAATACAGAATGCATCTAAAGACAACAATGTTTGAGCTACTGATGAGAGTCTGCATCACATACAGAGTTTCTTCTATGGAGCAATATGTCTTCCCATGACGAGTTATTCCAGTTGTAATCCACATTTTACCCTTCTTCTCCAGCACCTCAGCCATTCCCAACTCTTCAATCCACCGCACCTTTGACTTATCTTTCCTGCAATACACGCGAATATTAACCATTAATCGCCTAAATACAACAATTTCCTCTCAAAGCGACAAAGAAACTCCATTCGGAAGAGTATACCTAAATTGCAGCTTCGGTATATCAGCAGAAGCAAAAAAAAGTTCATCATCAACTGAGTCCTCAACGAAACCCTCCGAATCACTGTCGCAGTCATATACTCCATCATCAGAAATCAAGCTCCGAGAGGTATCAATTTCCATAACTTAGACGACCTGAACTCAAACACAAACCAAAGTAAATAAAATTTCACTTTGTTACTTTGCGGCGGAAGAGGAAATTAGAGGCGATAGTTGACGATGGCGTTACCTCTAACGTAACTGAAAAAGAAAAGAAAAGAGAGAACTTTAATCATTAGTTACAAATCATAACCATAGTCATATAATTCCACATAAATGCACCATAACCATAACCATAGTCATATAATCCCACATAAATGCTTAATTAGGATTTAGGAATCATGTTATTTAATCCAAATCATCCTCCTCCTCGTCCTCGGCCTCGTCCTCCCACTCGGACTCTTCATCAATCAAATTCGCAACTAAAATTGAAGACTGAGCAAAAGTACCTCAAAGTATAAACTCTAATCTGCTTGCAAACTAAAATTTCTGGAATTAAAACATATTCGAGAAAGTATCTAGGAAGGGCACCTTGCGGGTACAGAAAAGGGAAATAGAAAAACTCTCAACTGTTGTGCAAGATATCAGAGCTCAATGACCTCAAGAATAGAATGAATAGCAATAAGCATTCCAATCAAAATAAAAATAAAAACAAAATTCCAAGAAGCATATTTGCTTATTTCTATGCAAAAATCACAGATTTTGAAACTTTGAATTCAACTCCCTAAAACACATTGTTGCTAGTTCTCATAACCTTAATTCTATACATTAAACTGAACCAGAAGCAAAAAAAAATAAATATATTAAACTGACCTGAAGCTGCTGGTCGCCGGCCAACGGTGGTCGCCGGCAGGAGTGGAGTCGCCGGAGGAGGAAGGACGAAGAGGAGAGAGCAGAGAGCAGGGAGCGAGCAGAGAGCAGAGAGCAGAGAGCAGAGAGCGAGCAGTGCTTCTTACTTCTTTTTTGTATTTTTTTAGGGTTTATTTAGTTTAAAAACTGATAGGCTTTTTAAATTTTTGATGGGCTTTAGTTTATTGAGATTGGGCTTTAATTAATTTTGGATGAAAGCCCAAACATAAGAATAAAAAAAAAACTGATTGGGCTTTAGTTTAAAAACTGATTGGGCTTTAATTAATTCCCCAGTTGTGAGGCGCACGCCTCAAGCGCTTCGAGGCGTTCCGCACTGAGGCGGACGCCTCACACCTGTGAGGCGCACGCCTTGTAACAGGCTTATGAGGCGTACGCACCGAGGCGATTTTGGAGTGAGGCGCGCCTTGAGGCGCACGCCTCAAGCGCTTCGAGGCGTTCCGCAATGAGGCGGACGCCTCACACCTGTGAGGCGCACGCCTTGTAACAGGCTTATGAGGCGTACGCACCGAGGCGATTTTGGAGTGAGGCGGTGTGAGGCGCGCCTCAGAAACGTTTTTTACAACACTGATGCTACATAGCCATCCATAGCATCTCTTCCCCTCTCCTTAGACTGCACAAGTAAGAAAAATCAGAGCTTATCAACCAATATCTAAGTTTCAGAATCAATCCGATCCTTCCTCATAGAGCATGATCTGCCACATACAGAAAATTAACTGTAATTAGCAGTGTTGTAAAAAACGCTTGTGAGGCGCGCCTCACACCGCCTCACTCCAAAATCGCCTCGGTGCGTACGCCTCATTAGCCTATCACAAGGCGTGCGCCTCACAGGTGTGAGGCGTCCGCCTCAGTGCAGAACGCCTCGAGGCGCATGAGGCGTGCGCCTCACAACTGGGCTGTTTTCATCCAAAAATGGGCTGTTTTCATCCAAAATTAATTAAAGCCCAATCTCAATAAACTAAAGCCCATCAAAAATTTAAAAAGCCCATCAGTTTTTAAACTAAATAAACCCTAAAATAATAAAAAAAAACAAAAAAAAAAACAAAAAAGAAGTGAGAAGCAGCTGCGTGCTCTCTGCTGCGCTCTCCTCTTCATCCTTCCTCCTCCGGCGACCTCCACTCCCGCCGGCGACTCCACTCCTGCCGGCGACCAGCAGCTTCAGGTCAGTTTAATATTTTTTTTTTTTTGCTTCTGGTTGTGGGGCTGACTTTATTTTAATTTTAATTGTTCAAAATCTTCTGTATAGAATTAAGGTTATGAGAACTAGCAAGAATGTGTTTTAGGGAGTTGAATTCAAAGTTTCAAAATCTGTGATTTTGGCATAGAAATAAGCAAATATGCTTCTTGGAATTTTGTTTTTATTTTTATTTTGATTGGAATGTTTATTGCTACTCATTCTATTCTTGAGGTCATTGAGCTCTGACATCTTGCACAACAGTTGAGAGGTTTTCTATTTCGATCCATTTCATAAATTCCCTTTTCTGTACCCGCAAGGTGCCCTTCCTAGATACTTTCTCGAATATGTTTTAATTCCAGAAATTTTAGTTTGCAAGCAAATTAAAGTTTATACTTTGAGGTACTTTTGCTCAGTCTTCACATTCACCCAACTGCATTTAGAGCCTAGAATATATTGAGTTATGGAATCTTAAAAATTGAGAATTAAAGGGTGCAAGGGGCTGACTTTATTTAAATTTGTGCATTATTGTTGTAGGAGTATGGAATCTTCAGGCTCTAAATGAGTGGGAGGACGAGGAGGATGAGGATGATTTGGATTAAATAACATGATTCCTAAATCCTAATTAAGCATTTATGTGGAATTATATGACTATGGTTATGGTTATGGTGCATTTATGTGGAATTATATGACTATGGTTATGGTGCATGTTTTAAAGACCTCAAAGCTATTAAATTAATGTTTGGTTTGTGGCTATATTGTTTTACAATGCTTTAATAATTCTTTATGTTTTTTTTTTTGTTATGAGGCTTACGCCTCATACCGCCTCGAGGCGTACGCCTCGCCTCGCCTCGCCGAGGCAAAACGCGTCAGTTACGCCTTACGCACTTTACAACATTGGTAATTAGAAGATGATACAATAAGAATTTCAATAGCATTCGTAACTCAAGGCAAGCAGATTTCTGCCCTATAAATACCACCTTTCCAGCCTTTAAACAAAATTTTACACCCCCACAAAATCTCTCTCAAACATTCAGCACTCTTAAGAGAAGAAAGAGAGGCCTGGAGAGAGCCCTGCCTTAACTCCTTAAACACATAATGAATTCATAAGGTAAGCTCGACTCAACACCATTTCTTAAGTTCTGAATTTTTAGAAACACTACATGCTCGTATAAACCCCTAAACTACATGAAACTTAGAGGATGTATGCAGATTTCGGAACTTTAGAATGTGTTAAGAAAGGACAATAGATCTTGACATACTCAACTATTTCTCTAAATGTACTTATATGAACAAGACATATCTAAGCCAATAACATAGATTACTGTCCAATTTTGCTTTAGAAACTTAAGGAATATAAAAGATATTCTAGAATAGATTCAATGATTCATCACAGCTTCAGGAATCACAAATTCTTAGTGGACTAGACATGCTTCATGAACTCATAAAACAAAAATCTAAACCTAGATGGTACTTTACCAAATCTGAATACTAGGACTCCCTCAAGACCTTTTTCGATCACTGACTTCAAACACCAACACCATATAAAACTACAGTTTTAATTCAGAATTTCAGAACATAGACGGCATAAGGGCTGTCCAGACTTAGAACCTACAAGTACATGAACATACGTCTCGATTTCATAATATAGACAATTTCTGTAAAGACTGAGAACTCTACTAAGCAGATTAGGAAGGAAAACGTAGCATGCAAACTCAAAAAGAACAAATCAGAATTTAGATTTAAAGGTAGGACATAGCTGTTGTGTTCAGCGAACAGGACGACGGGGCTCCAAGAGCCGCTGCTGTCGGAAGGGGAGAACCACCGAGCCACCCATCCCCCCCAAACCAAAGCAATTCATTCACAATATCCATAAGAAATGATTAGAACTAAAACAAGACTACACTTTCAAAAAGAAAACCAAATCTGAAACCTCAATTAGGTAGGGGTGCATAACTAAGAATTTAATCTTGTCACCCAAAACCACCACTTAATCGAGTGAGAGAAAGGAAGACAGTAGGGAGAAAAGGGAAGGAACCTCACCAAGATTTCCGGGAGGATCCGCTACTGGCCGCTGCTCCTTTGCGCCGTAGGAAGAGAACAACAAAGTGATGGAGACGGTGAAACAACCGGAGAAGGAAGAAAACACCGAGAAGAGGAACAGAAGGGATGGAGGAACACGGCGGAGGAGAGATAGGCGACCCTCTCACTAGCGGGAGGAAGGGAATTGCCGAACACGGGAAACCAACGGCGACAAGGAGAGATGGCTGGGTTGAGAGGCAACGCCACGGCGACTGAGTTGGCGGAGGAGAAAGAGGCTCGAGAGAGAGATGAGGCAAGTGGAAGTCTCGGTTGGAAGTGTGATTAGAGAGGAATTAGGGTATGGGTTGGAGTAGAGTTATGATAGAATTTTCTAGAACCGGGCCAGGTCACGGGCTAGGATTTGGGTCGGGTTCAATTAAAATCTTGGGCTAGAGAAATAAACGATTGGGCCAAGATTTTAATCTGGATGGGCCGAATGCTTATCTAACGGGCCAAAATATATTATCCAACTGGGCTCACTAAATTAAAATGGGCTAGCTTAACTAATAAAGATTTAATGTGTCAAGGGATGATATTCTTATGGGCCGAAAACTGGATCTAAATTGGGCCAATAAATCTGAATGAATTAAACACTAGATGGGCCAATGTCTGGGATAAAATTTAATTAATAAGAATGAGCTCACCTAATTAATTTAAATGGACTAGTTAGCATTTTAATAGATCAAAACTTAAATTATGTGGGCTAAGTCTAAGAATGAAATCTTAAAGCTAAATTAGAAATTCTAATTAATTAATTAGAAATTAATTTATTAAATTAGAAGTTAATTGATTGATTATAATTTAATCATAAGAAACGATTAAATTATAAATCATACTTAGAGTATGATAATTAAGATTTAATTAGCCTAATTATAAATTATTTATTTTGAT
The DNA here is from genome assembly GCA_026898415.1 of Leonotis leonurus. NCBI lineage: Eukaryota > Viridiplantae > Streptophyta > Magnoliopsida > Lamiales > Lamiaceae > Leonotis > Leonotis leonurus. The sequence goes on along the minus strand of JAPKLX010000117.1, from coordinate 92,001 downwards.
TCAAAGATCAAGATATTAATTTAGAAATGTCTTAATTTATTTTACCCAAGAATTTATTTATTTGGGTATAGTAGATTCCCAAACCATAGCCCAATTTAGAAACCATCAAACGACACTCTAGAATTTTAACTCCTAAACTCGTACGATAGTCGAGTTAAAAGACCGAGAATAATTCTCAAATTAGCTAAGAATAATACTTCCTTATACCTAGAAGTATTAGATATACTTAATAAAAGTATCTCACGCGAGATTTATTTAAAGGTTTTGATGAGAGGTCGGATCCGCATCTCGAGAACGAAGCAATCACCAGTCAAGACTACTCAAGTAGGCTTTCTATCCTATACATCTAGTGTAGGCTTTTCTCACTCTATAAAAATATGTGTGCATGTCTTCAAAATGAAACGAGATATTTTCAAAGCACTGTCTTGCCATAAATGTTTTGATTTATGTATGATGCCTATCTGTTGTATTTATAATCGCATTCGGGTCCCAGTAGATTAGATATACTACTCGGACTAGTGTACACAGGACCGTGAGTTATCTAGATATTGACCGGTCGAGTGTCTGTGGGAAGTGATCACTTCCCCGGCACAAAGAAGCTTCAGATATGGTTGAATACAAAAGAACATAGACTGCGTAGTCGAACTTAGAATTTTCTCAAATAAATGCTTTTGTGAACATAGGTGCTTTAGAGACAAAAATTCATATGTATCACTTAGAATGGCTTGACAGTTATATATGTACGTGTGCGATTTCGGCACGTGTCTACTGAGTACAATTTGGACTTAGCCCTGCATGTATTTCTAAACGTGCAGGTTAAGAACAAAGAAGATTTGGGTGCTACGTTGGGCTTTTTGTCGGTCTCCTAGTAGATGACTCTTGGGGGTTTTACGTGTCTTCATACACGTAGGATTTCGTCTATGCGATCCTACATTTTCGCTGCTAGACCATTATGTAATAAGACCGCGATTTAAACTCTTTAAATTAGTTATGTGATGTAACGAGCTTGTGACTCTGACTTCATGAATTTACGGGATGAATCCTTGATTTATGTTATGAGAGGAATATTCATTTTCTTACTCTCGTCGTTTATTCCTTTCATTGGTCACGTTCCCGACTTTACTAGACTTAGTAAAAAGCAGGCGTGACAATATTAGATAGCTTTTTATAGCTAAATACGCTAATCGACTAAGGGAAGCCTATGACTCTTTTTCAGAGATACTCCACTATCGCGGGAATATTCCCCTATAGCGCACCTAGGGCTTTCAAAATTTATCGAAAAAACGGTATACTGTACTTACCGTACCGAAAAATGCCGTAAGATACCGAATATAAGGTATACCGTAATTTTTGGTAAGGTATGATACTATACCGAATTTTTTGGTAAGATAAATGTATGAATTTTCCAAATACTGAGGTATACCGTCATATACCGTACCGCGGTATATACCATTATTTTGACGCATATCAATATATATAAATATATAAATAATATTATATGTAAATATATATTCAATTTGAATTATAACAAAATTGTTTATTTATAAATTATGAATTATAATTAATAAATATTAATATTAAACTACAAAATATGTGAGTTTATTAATAATTAAAAATATTGAATGATAAATTATAATAATTATTTTTAATAATAATGATAAACTATTATATATATTTTGTTGTTACATAATTAAATAATTGTGATATAATTGCACGATCTATTAAATTATTTAAAACGAGCATATCAATCTAAACATTTATATAATTAATCACAATAAGATAAAGATAACTATAATTTAAAATTATATAAGCCTTAAAAACATAAGTGTTTAATATAAGTTATAATATATACTTAACGAAGATATATTAATTTGTTATAATATATCATGCATAAATGTCCAAATTAATTATAATTTATATACCTAAATCTAGTTACTTATACGAAAATACAATAATATAGTTAGTTAATATATTTGTAATTGATTATATGATATTAGTGTTTTATCTAAAAATTATGTTATTAAAAAAGTAACACTTAGTGTTTTTTTTTTGAATATGTTAAACCTTATTTAATGTGTGTTTTTCATTATAAATAAATTTTATTATAATGCGAAAAAATATATACCGTGGTAAGGTGAGGTATATCGAAAATAATAAGTTTTGGTATACCGTAAAAGAAAGGTATACCGAAGTAAAGTAAGGTATACCGAAAATAAGGTAATGTATAGGTATGTAAAAATATCATGCAGAAAATAAGGTATACCGAAAAGTATGGTAAAGTAACAATTTGAAATTTTTCATACCGAAGGTAAATGTAAGGTATAAGGTACAGCCAAATGAATTTTTTCTAATGTATAAAATAAAAATTCCAATGGCTTTAGCTATTATAACCTTTCCGACCACGATTTTTTGGTGTTTTATTGCGAATATGAAAGAAATAAGAAATTTTCTTTTGCTAGGTGTCAAAAATCTAGTAAAAAAAAGCAATATAAATCAAATGAATAAAGAAATAGTGGGTTTCTTGGTTTCTATAATTACGTATTAAACAGTGAGGTCTTCTCTATACACCGGAGCCTTTGGCTTCATGTTGTGGATTGAGAATCAATCTACAATAGAATAAATAAAAAATGTTTGAAGGCTTCAAAGGATTTAAGTTCCTACCTTAGATTTGAGAGTAAAGAGTTGTCAGTTAGCTAGCTTTTGTTCAAGGTATGCCGCTTCAGATCTCCTGCAAAACAAGCTCGGGAAAATGATTGAGGTTCTTTGAGGAGATGCTCCCACGCTCAAGTAAGCTCAAAATAATTTGAGTATTGTGCAAGAATGTAAGAATGCAAGGAAAATATGTTAAGTATTGTTGTACGTTAACCTTTATAAGTAAAAATGAATATGGCATATATAGTTTATTATATAGATGATAAAAGGGTAACACCATAACTTCAACAACCTTACTGAGACTAGTAATACCTCATAATCCTCTCCAATAATATTCGGCTACATCATTAAACAAATATTTAGATCAAAATTTTCTTTAAGATACACAAGTTGTGTTATTTTTAAATTTAACATTAATTTCCAATTAATTTTTAGAACTTTGTCAATAATCAGATTTTTTTTGTAAATTTATTTTGTTAAAATTAAATTTGACATGACACAACTTGTTAGATCTAAATTATTTTTTAAACTGAATTTTAGTATGTGTACAAAATGATACATAAGCATGAACACATATGATAAATTGTGTAATAATAGAAAATTGAACTTATATCAAAAAATTGAATTATTAAAAAAATTTATATATTTTAAAAATCAATTAAATTTTATATGTAAATTATAAAAAATATATAATCAATTTATTCTATAGTTAAACTCATATTATACAACCCTATACATTTGGATAATAACAAAATTATTCTGATGCAATAAAAAATTGTGACAGTCCAATAAAAACATGTTGTTTATATAGTTTTTTTTTTTAAATTGGATTACATTAAATAGGTTTGGGACTGGGGTAGGCAGGGGAAGTTCTGGGACAGTGGACGGTCCTAATGATAAAAAGGTCCAAACAAAAGGTCTTATGTAAATAGAAAATATTATTTTGAGAAATAATATATCACTTCATTTAATTAACATTTTTCACTTCGCTAAATTTTTTGCACATGCAATGATAATAAAAATTCAAATTTTATAAAATTTTTAAATTAAATATTATAAATAATTAATATGATGAAAAAAAACTCACCTTAAATCTTGAATGTATATATACACACACATACATATATGTTAATAGTTAATTTAATTATTAGTCTACTTGCTCTAAGAAAAAAATGGTACTATATGAATAGTACCATTTTTTGTAACTCAAACATGAAAAATGCTCACTTTGTAAACTTTACATGAAAAATACTCACTTTTGATGTAAATTTTTAAAATTGCCCTTACTCAAAGTGTGTTTTAGCTATGATTTGGTGAAATAAATCAATGATTGAGAATAAATTAATTATTAATTAATAAAAAATTTTATTTTATTTTGCAAATATAATTGACCCAATAATATTTTTAATTTGTTTGGCTCAATAATATTTTAAATTTGTTTATTTTATTTCGAAATATGATTGACCCAAACATTAATTTTTAATTTTGTAAATAATTATGTAGAAAATCATTGCAAAACCAATAAAATGTGAGAAGAAGAGAATGAGAAATCACAGCGCGTGTTTATTTTATTGGGAGTATTTAGTCGTTTTGGTCTTTGGGTTAATTCCTTTGTATTTTACCGGGCTGTTGTATCTTATGAAGCCCATTTTTCTTAGTTAGACCCTTTTTGCCTTTGTTGTACATTATATAAGTATTACCTAGTTGTGAATAATACGAATGATCATGCTGCAATACACATATCTTTACATGGTATTAGAGCCGAAAACTTAGTAACCCTAACCCTAGATGTTAGAGCCTTACTCGCTGCACGTTTGATTCTCCATTCCCAAAATGCCAGGAAAAGACGATGACAAGCAGATCTATCACGCCCCGTCCTCTGCCCTTGTGGTGAAGTCGGGATACGCGACTATAAGATAAATAATTAAAGGATAATAAAGAAACTGTATGCTTTAACTGAGATAAAAGGATATTCTGATAACTGAGTTTCAGTACATAACAAGGAGTTTAATTCTGAATTAACACCTACGTCAAACAAAAGTTTATGAAACCTCTTGCAGCGGAAAAAGGATCTACATAAATCTATGCGTATGAAGACACGTAAACCCCCAAGAGTTCGACTACGCAAAAGACCGACAAGCCCGTCATAGCACCTCCATTCATCACGTCTCAACCTGCACATTTAAAAATACATGCAGGGCTGAGTACAAACGTACTCAGTAGGCACATGCCGAAATCGCATACCTACATATATAATTGTCATTGCCGTAAGAGTGAAACATAGGGATTTTATCTTTAAAAGCACCTACGTTCACTAAATCCTTTTTGTGAAACCTATAGTTCGACAGCTGTCTAAGTTCTTTAGTATTCCACCATATCTGTTTTCTACGTGTACCGTGAAGTTGGCAACCTTCTACGAACACCTGACCGGTCAACACCTTCGTCGACTCACAGTCCTTTGTGTACACTAGTTCGAGCGGGGTTGCTTACCCACTGGAACCCGAATTCGATCATATGATAACAAGATAGGCATCGTACAAAACATAAATCATTTCGGCAATGCAATACTTTAAAACATAAGTTCTCAGTTGAAAGCCTTTTCGAAATATCAACATAATATCATACGAGCACACATAATTTCTTTGTAATGGAAAGCCTACTTGGATTACTTCGATTTGCACTTGCTTTGGTCTTGAAATGCGAAATAGATCTCTCGTAAGAACCTTTAAAAATCTCGTATAAGTTAAAATGCTCGGAATGCTTTAGAAACATCTAAATCGTAAGAATATCTTATTCTCGGGTTCTCGTTCAATTCGTTAATTGAAAATATTGATCCCTCGAATCAATATATTTTCTAAGGTTCAAATCTCGATCAAATTACTCAAGTAATTGACATTGAGTAATATAAGTGAATTAACACTCACTTGAATAATTAAATTCTTAGTTTAAATTATAATTAATTTAATCCTTTAGATATCCTTACAAATTATTAATTTCTTTAATAATTCTTAAAGAGTTATATTGGGTTGATCCCTAATTCCTTTCTTAGCTTAACTAGAGATATCTAATCTCTTAATTTAAAACCTAATGATTTAGATTTAATTAGATTTCTTGATTCATAATTAGACATTAATTTTCTAAATTATCAATCCTAATGTTTAAAAAAAATAATGTAGGTATCTATTAACCCATTTAATTTAATTAGATGGGCTCACTATTTAATTAAATTAGCCCATGTTTTAATTGTTTAGGTCCATTTAAATTAGTAACCTGGGTCCACTTGACTAATTAGGTCGGCCCATGATTTAATTATTTCAGCCCATACAGATTAATAGTTCGGCCCATATTTCCTGTAACCCGGCCCAGTAATTTATTACTTCTTTTAGCCCAGTTGGATTAAAAATTCGGCCCAACATTTGTTTTATTCTTGGCCCTATTATTAATTCAGATCCGGCCCAGTTTCTGGACTCTTCCAATTTGCACACCTAGACTTAACCCTACTCCTCCCCCAAATCAGTCTGCGCCGTTCTTCTCCCTTTCCCTCTCACTCTCGTTTCCCTCTCACTCTCCCCTCGCCGCCGTTCACCGCGCCACCTCCTCCACACCCGTTCCGTGGCTGCTCGCTCCACGGAGGCTAGCACCTCGAGTTAACTCCCCCTTGGTGCAAACAGCAGTGGAGCGAGCTCCGCCGCACACATCGCCGACGGCTATCATCGGCGTTCATCTCTTTTCCCCAGTGGTCAGCTTCTCTCCTTCGCCGTTGTCTCGCCACCTCTTCAGCGCGGAAGGCAGTCGCAGCGTAGCCATAAAGCAGCCCTCGATGGCACTGCTCTGCTCGTCCGGGCCCTGTCCCTGGCGACTTCTCGCTCGGTTGGCTCGACAGAGGTCCCTTCCACCGGAGCTTCTTGCTGCTGCCTCACCACCGAGTCCTTCCAGAGCGGCTGCACCTCACAACCGCACCACAGTTCCTCTCCAGGTAGTTTATCTCCTCCTTTTTCCAACCATTTCATTACACTAGGTTCTTTTTACTTGTTTGGATTAAATTGTGTTGTTGGAAAACTTCAAATGCAAATATTTCTGATACTTACTATGACTATTGTTAGTTTCTTATTCCGATTTTGTTTGAATTAAGTGAGTCTTGAAAGAAATCTGTATTTGCAGATTAGTTTCGGGCGATTCGGGGCTGTTCGGGATTATTCGGGGTGATTCGGGGCCTGTCCGGGGCCGTTCGACGTAATTCGAAGCTGTTTCGGAGCTGCTCGGAGCTCCCCAGATTGATTCGGAGCTGTCCGGAGCTCACGGCTGGGAATAGGAGGTGGTTCAAGGCTGCATTCTATTTCCATTAATTCACAGCAGCTAAGTTTCTCCTCTTCCCCCCCCCCCCCCCCTTTTTTTTTTCTTTTCTTATGTTTCTGTTTGGTATGCGGGGTTTAGTGAAGAGAAGTTCTTATTGTTCACTAATTTCTGGACATAGTTAAACCTCATATTTCTATGTTCTGCAGTTAGTCTATGTTCTTGAGATTCTGGGCTGATTTCTCAGTTTGTCTATGTTTGGAAACCTAAAATGTAATTGTTGTTCTATGTTCTGAAATCTGAAAACCTACATATAGTTGATACTCTGAGTTATGTAGAGAATGGTTCTAAGTGTAAAGCTTTGGTATCATTTATGTCTTAAGTTAGAGTTTTGCTAAATCTTGAACTTAGAATTATTTTAAACTTCTCAATGCAAATCTGAATAAACATTATATTTCTGTCCTGTAGTTATGGATTTCAATGGAGGGCAGAAATGGAGATTTATAGTTTAACATGATTAACAGTAGAAAATCTAGAAGATATGAACTAAAATGTATAATTAGAGTTTAATTTCCTCACCTTAGGACTTTAACTACTTCTTCTTGTGCTAAGGCTTCTCTTTGGGATTGCAGTCCAGCGTATGGTGGTTGTGTGATAATTGGTTCTTGGTGCAAGTCCTTACCTCATATATATATATATATATATATATATATACATTGATGCAGTGTGGTGTTCTCTCTTAATGCTTAAGGTTTGATATAGCTAGTTCTAATAGCCCTCACTCTATTACTTGTAGGTCATGGAAGAAGTATGGGTGGAGATTTCATCTTCCCTCACTCAACCGATGGCTGCTGACCTTATGCTCTGTTTTCTTCTCTGCAGCAGCATGGCTGCTTGTTTTTTTCTCTATTTCTCTTTCCTCTGTTCTTTCCACATGCTGCCTTGTGCAGATTTGTGGCTAGCTTATATTTTTAGTTTGCTTTCTATAATGTACTGTACTAACATGTATATATATAATTGTTTCATATGTAAGTGTCTTAATTTCTTATCCTTCACTTCCCTTTTCTTTCTTTTAAAGCCCTAAGTTCTGCCGAAGTGCAGCTTTTGCACTGTATCATTTTATTTCATATGTTTGTAATTTCTTTTACTTAGTTTACTTGTCTCTTCTATATTGTATTATACACCATTACATATATATATATATATATTGTAATTCTCTTGGCATTACCTTTTCAGCATGTTTCCCTTAGTTTATATATATACATAGACATGTACTATCATGTACCTATGTAGTAATTCATACATTAATATATAGACATGATTATCACACTTGTACATCAATATGTATATAGCTGCACCTTTATCATCACACGTATACTTACACATTAATCTATACAATTTCCCAAATTATATAACATATACATTCATATATGTATAATCCCTCAAATTATATAGGCATGCTTAGCATTAATGTCTCTTATGTTATTAATCAAATTCAATGTCTCAATACTTCTTACTTTAAAACAAAACTCTACTATAGCTTAGTTCAACTTAATCTTAATTAGAACAACATTATTCATAGTACATTCGTTTTGTATTACATGCTCGTAAAAATAAAATGCGGGTCATTACAAGATCACCGACGATTCAGTAGGGACATTTGATATCTCAAAAATCATCATTGATTCAATGTTGCCATATTATCTTAATGGCTCCGATAAACCTGGGAGTTCTCTTTCACTATGGTAACTACGACGATTGGTTAGATGATATGACTAACTCGTTGTATGCCAAGAACAAGATCGGATTTGTCAATGGTGAATTACCGATGCCGAAATCTAATTCTCCTTTCCTGCCCTATTGGCAACGAAATAATGCCATGGTGAAGGGCTGGTTACACAACAGCATGGAACCAGAGATTCGTCAAAGCGTTAAATTCAGAACAGCGCGTGAGATATGGAGCGATCAGGAGGAACGTTTTGGCAAAGAGTGTGCGCCAAGAACATATGACTTGCGACGCACATTGGGGTTACTCCGTCAAGATGGAACTACTGTTTCGGCGTACTATAGAAAATTGCGTCAAATCTGGGATGAAATCATGGCACTTACATCGCCTCCAATATGTACCTATAACAGCTGCACTTGTAATCTGTCAAAAACACTTGCTGAATCCCACGATCGAGACAGATTGTATGATTTTTTGATGGGCCTTGATGATGTTTTTGGTCCTATTAGCACACAGATTTTAGGCACCAGACCTATCCCCAGCCTTAGCACCGCATATCACTTGGTGTCGGAGGATGAACAACATCGTTCAATCACCGATGCATGTCAACCCTCCACTGATGTTGCGGCCTTCCAAGTGCAACCCAAAAGGGAGTCAGATAATGAACGTCGAGGCGTGAATCGCGAAGCACGCATCTACACTCATTGTGGAAGAACCAACCACACGGTTGAAACATGTTTTGAGAAAATTGGATATCCATCGCACTGGAATGTGAGAGGAAGAGGGGAGAAATTTGGTACTCGACGTGATGGTCAACGCGCTGATAGTCGCGGCTTTGGTGCACGTCGGTCAGATTCTCGAGGAGCGAGTGAAGGTCGTCAAGGCGACGACACTGGACAACGAAAATCCCCTCTGTCTCGGGCTGCACAAGTAGACAGCGAGTCCTCTACTGTCCTGGGTCTCTCAGTCGAGCAATTGGCTTGATTAACACAATTTATGAGAAATGAATTCAGTTTGAGTGGAACAACATCTACTGCAGGAACATCTGTCAATATGGCAGGTAAACTACCATTCTCGCAACCATGGATCATCGACTCGGGTGCGACTGAGCATATCACATGCGATGGCGATGCACTTTGTGAACTAGTGGCTAATCCATCGGAGCCACCCGTTTGAATCCCTAATGGTGATATCATACCCGTTAAGGGTGTTGGGGGTGTTTACTTGCCCAATGGATTATATCTTTCCTGAGTTCTTTATGTTCCGCAATTTCATTGCAATCTTCTTTCAGTCAGTCGCCTCATCAAGGATCTTAATTATGGACTTATATTTCTTGGTGATTTTTGTGTTTTTCAGAATTTACCCTCGAGGAATCTGATTGGAGTGGGTAAATTATGTGATGGTCTATACTTCCTGGAGCCTACGAAGACTGCAACAAAGGCATTTTCTGCTAGTGTGGATGCTATGTCTTAGCACCGACGTCTGGGTCACGCCTCTGACGGAAAGGTGCAACACATCAGTCAATTCAGTGGTTTCAAGCATAGTACTATCTTTTGTGATTCTTGTTTGAGGGCTAAACAAACTAGATTGCCTTTTCCCGTTAGCACTAGTAAAACTTTGCAATCTTTTGATTTAATTCATTGTGATATTTAGGGAAGTTATAAGCATGATACTATTACTGGTGCCCGATACTTTTTATCTATTGTTGATGATATAGTAGAGGTGTTTGGGTTTACTTGCTGACAAATAAGTCTGAAGTGGCAAAATGTTTGATGCAATTTTATAATATGGTGAGCACACAGTACACTCAAAATATCAAGCATATTCGTTCTGACAATGGAGTTGAGTTTCGGTCTGCTACTTTGCTTGATTTTTATGCTAAGCATGGAATTCTCCTTGAAACTTCTTGTACTGATACACCCCAATAGAATGGGGTTGTTGAGCGTAAGCATAGACATCTTCTCGAAGTTGCTAGGGCCTTGCGTTTTGAGGCAAATTTACCTATTGAATTTTGGGGTGATTGTGTATTGACTGCGGTTTATATCATCAATAGATTACCATCTACTATTATTGCCAACAAAACCCCCCATGAGATTCTCTTAGGAAAATTGTCTTATGATCACATGCGTGTGTTTGGGTGCTTAGTGTATGCTCATGACAATAAGCGGAAGGATAAATTCGGTGAGAGGGGGATCCCTTGTGTTTTTACTGGATACCCAGTTGGTCAAAAGGCGTATAAGGTCTTTGATTTAGGCACTTAAAAAGTCTATAGTTCGAGAGACGTCACATTCTTCAAACATGTATTTCCCTTCAAGAACTCGGTTCCTAAGGTTCTTGATTTGGAACCCACATTTGAGCACACAGTGGAACAAGCTCACAAGTTTATTCTTGTCCATCACCCCATTGGGGCCTCGCTGCCTTCCGCCAAGCTTGACACTCCCAGCATTGCACCGCGAGGTGCTCGCTCTTCGGCGCCCGACCCTATGATATATCAAACCATTACTGAGCCTCCTCCTATCACAGAATCTGCTCCTCCTGAGCCTGCCCTACTATTGCACCTATGATTGAAACATATGTGGGTCGACAGGCTGATTCTTTGGGTTCCTGAGTCAGTCAACGGATTCGACGTCAGCTGAAGCACTTGGCCGCCTATGATACTGCTTTGCCTCCATCTATAGAACATTCATAGCCCACCGCCAATTTAGTGAACTCGACGGTATATCCTCTATCTCACTTTGTCACTTATGATAGATTTTCACCTGGTTACAAAGTTTTTCTAGCTGTCATCATATCTTGTGATGAGCCTAAAACTTTTAAACAGGTTATCCAGAATCCTCTATGGCGTGAAGCCATGCAAAAGGAGATTAAAGCTCTTGAAGATAATGGTACGTGGAAGTTAGTACCTCTTCCGCCAGGAAAGAAAGCTGTAGACTCGAAATGGGTGTACAAGATTAAATATAAACCCAATCGCGACGTCGAACGCTACAAGACCCGATTAGTGGCAAAAAGTTTCACACAAATTGAAGGAGTGGATTTCCACGAGACTTTTGCCCCCATCGCCAAACTTGTCACTGTACGGTGTATGTTGACTATAGCTGCAAAGCGAAATTAGGAGGTTCATCAGCTTGATGTGAACAACACTTTCCTACACGGCGACTTACATGAATATGTATATATGCGCATCCCTCAAGGCTTTGCCAAACAAGGAGAAACTCGTGTTTACAAATTGCTCAAGTCTCTTTATGGTCTCCGGCAGGCCTCGCGCAATTAGTACCATAAATTCACAGAAGCTTTTTTGACGATTTGCTTTCGTCAAACCAGGCGGATCACTCTCTCTTCATATTTCGTCGAAATTCCACCTATGTTGCTGCGCTTATTTATATCATTGATTTCTATTAGTTCTCGTATCGCTACTGTTAAACAATATTTGGATGCAAAATTTACTATCAAGGATTTGGGTGCACTGAAATATTTCCTTGGTATTGAAGTTGCTCGCTCACCTGAAGGATTCGTTTTGAGTCAACGAAAGTATACGCTTGACATCTTGGAGGATAGCGGACTCCAAACAAGTCGCCCTTGCAACTTTCCAATGGAACAAAATCTCAAATTACGACCTGATGATGATAGCCCGTTTGTTGATACCTCGCAATATCGCCGGCTTATTGGGCGGTTGCTTTATTTCACGGTCAATCGTCCCGATATTATTTTTCCGGTGAACATGTTGAGCCAATTTCTTTCTACTCCACGTCAATCTCATCTGGATGCTGCTACACGAATTTTGCGTTATTTGAAGTCGACGCCTGGACAAGGGATTTTCCGGCTAATGGTGATTTTACCTTGGAAGCATATTGTGATGCTGACTGGGCCGGTTGTTTATTCACTCGGCGTTCTAGCACCAGCTATTTCATCTCTCTTGGTGGTTCTCCGGTATCCTGGAAAACCAAGAAACAATCTGTGGTCTCTCGCTCTTCCGCTGAAGCTGAATACCCTGCTATGGCTGTCACGGTCAGCGAAATCCTTTGGCTCCGTTGGCTTTTACGTGATTTTGGCATTTATCAAAATGGTCCAACAACTCTTTTTTTCGACAATCAGGCAGCTCGTCAGATTGCCATGAACCCCGTGTTTCATGAATGCACCAAGCATGTGGAAGTTGATTGTTACTTTGTTCTTGAGCGAGTCGTTAGTGGTGATATTATACCGTCTTCGGTATCCACTCTACATCAAGTTGCCGATATCCACTCTACATCAAGTTGTTGAGCGGTTCAAGTTTCTTCGGGGCAAGCTAGGTGTTCGAGATCTTCACATGCCATCTTGAGGGGGAGTATTGAGAGTATTTAGTCGTTTTGGCCTTTGAGTTAATTCCTTTGTATTTTACCGGGCTGTTGTATCTTTATGAAGCCCATTTTTCTTAGTTAGACCCTTTTTGCCTTTGTTGTACATTATATAAGTATTACCTAGTTGTGAATAATACGAATGATCATGCAGCAATACACATATCGTTACATATTTGGTGAAATGAAAGAGATAATGTTAAATCTAAACCCGTAGTTTCCAAGAATAATGTGTTATGAGTCTGACGAACTAAAACTCTGTCGTGAAATCATGAATTTTTCTAAAAATTATGTCGGTTTTTATGCAAATTTGAGCTGCTTACTTTGAAACGTCTGAATTTTGTCATTTATAAGAATTTTGACGAAGCATGATAATAACTAGGGGTGTCTATACGGGTATCGGAATACCCGATACCCGAGCTAAATTGGGTACACAAATACCCAAATTTACCAGGATCGGGTCGGGTTTCGGGATAAAAATACAGATATTATCAGGTATTCAGGTACCCGAAACCCGATCAGGTAATAATACCCGATTACCAATTTTAATTATATCGTATCTACTTTGATTTTCTGTCAATATATCATTAGACTTCTGCAACTTTTTACTTTTTCCTCCATCTCCGCTCTCTCTTCTACACATTTTCTTTTTCTCCTTCTCTCATCTGTCTTTTCATCTTTTCTCTCCTTCCTCTCTCCTCTCTCTTCTTCTTCTTTTCTCATGTCTTTTCATCTTTAATCTTTTCTCTCCCTCCTCTCTCCTCTCTCTTCTATATCTCTTCTTCTGATTCTTTCTTCTTCTTGTTTGACTATCTTTCTTCTGTGTCTCTTCTTCTTCTATTATTTTTTTTTTCTGGTTCTTCGATTATTTATTTCTTCTTCTTCGGGTCCATTCTTCTTCTATTTCTGCAAAATCGTAAAACTATTTCATAGTCTCCATTGTGTTAGTCTCAACAACATGCTTTTTAATGTCTCTTCTAAGTTAAATCTGAGAACCTACTTTTTGGATTTCAGAAATTAGCTTCAGAAATGAAAATTTTTCCATTTTCTTATTTTTTCAATGTGCAAAAGAGTACTTATTTGGGTATTTAGGGTACCCAGGTTTAATACCCGAAATACCCGACCCGGGTTTAGGGTACCCGAGTTGTACTACGGGATCAGGGTCGGGTAGGCAAATTTGGGGATTTTTGGGTTCGGGTACCCGAAATTTTCAGGTAGGGTACCCGACCCGACCCGTATAGACACCCCTAATAATAACACGTACTATTGATGACATAAAATCCGATAAAAAACTCCAAAATCCGGTCGCTTTATGTCCGAATTTTATGTGGACCGACAGAGTTTTCATTTCTACAAGATATTTTGCGCTCGAATTTTCTTATTATGATATGTTGATTATATTCTAATTCCAAATATTTAAGTTATTGTTCAGATGGATGGATGGAAGTATGTAAACATAAAGTACATATTTTGTTGTTGATTGCTAGACCATCTAGATCAATGACACTCATTTAGGTGTCATAACTAAATGACAAAGGAACATAATGAAAAAAAAATAAATATAAACTAAATAAAATGAGATGACACTATAAAAAGGGGTTAGCCGGCCAACCTTGAAATGAAATTAGTTTATCCAGTAATAGGGTGTCACTTAGCACCATATTACTAGATACTTAAATATATTGATTCAATTTTTATATATTAATTATTTTAAATTCTCTATATATAAAGTAGCATATTGTGCAAATTTCTTCTATTTTCTCACATATTTCTCAATATTTAAATTTTAATTTATTTCTAAAGTATTTTCTACCATTTTTCAAATTAATAATCCAAATAATTTTACAAATAACCAAGGTTATGAAAATTTTCAAGGTTAATTAATATTTGACAAAATTTTGGCACTAATAATTAATATGAAATGTGGTTTATTGATTGATTTTTTAATTTATTATCTAAGGCATCTATTTGTAATTTGGTTTATTTCGTTCTAATTATGTATACCTTTCATATGTATTTGATATCGACTTAATAAATCTGTTGTTTATTTTAAGTTTATGAAAGGTATACATAAACTTGAGTAGTGTTATTGATATATAATAATATATACAACAAATAAATATAAAAGAAAAATATTTTATTGTGTGTTGGTGTCATGACTAAAGTAGAAAGGTTGTGAAAATAGGTTGAGTTGTGGGTTGTATAGGTGGAAGAGAGAGAAATTAATATTTTATTTTTATGATTGAATTGTGAAAATTGTGTAGTATTATTGATAAACATAGTTTTAAGGGTATTTTTACCTTTTTAGGTACTTTTCACATAAATTTTACTAAGTGGATATAATTAATTTTTTGGTTAAAAAAGAGTAGTTTTCATAAATGACCCCCAAAAAATGCATGCAAAAGTTTCTGATTTTAAGATTCTATTTATATGAATTGTTATTATCCTAGAAAATTTATTATAATTACGAATTCTATTATAATTAGAACATTCTTATTTTACATATGGTATAAATTTAAAAGGACACATCTATAGTTAAACAAATTGACAAAATTGTAGGTAAGAAAATTTGAATATGAATCAATGAAGATTAATAAAAATATCTTATAATAATTGAACTAATAAAAACACAATGTATAGTATATTAAAACATCTTAATATATAATATTATATATTGAGAATTCATATTTTTAAGCACCGACAACTTGGGGTTTGGGCAGTTGCCCGAGCTCAACCCCCTCAAACTGACTTTATCAACGGCCAGGTTGGTTGGCCCAGAGTCCTCTGGTTATTAAAAGAAAAGAAATATGTGAGGAGTCCACAGACCTCCACCACCCACCTGTTCATTTATTTATTTTAATTTATTTATATTACAAATGTCAACATATCATTGGTTCTTATATATTTTATCATGATATTATCATAAAATCAAATTAACTTTTGTGCTCCCTCCGTCCCACCAATGTAGTCTCTCTTTCCCGATTGGGACGTTCCACGAAAGTAGCCTCATTTCCCTTTTTGGTAAATTTTATAATTAAAATGCAAATAATATTAAGGTAAATCTAATAAAGTAAAGGGGAATAATGTAAGATATTGGTTTGCGTGTAAAAAATAATGGAGACTACTTCCATGGGACGGAGGGAGTATAATATATTAAAAAATATATAAATTATATCAAAATTCATATTTTTTCCTTCTCTATAAATAGAGACTAATTTTGACATAATTATTCATAATTTAGAAATCACTTCTTATTCTCATTTCTTTAACATCTCATATCTATTTTTTGTGTTCATCTTTTCAAATGAATCCCAATAATACTACTTAAATACCAAGATTTCATCTCCTCTCAAGGTTATTATCCTAAACTTGACAATATCCAAAACTCTGAAGAATTCCAAAATTTCGATACCGGTTTGAATTCACAATTTCCACAGAATTTCACTCAATCTCCTATCTCCGAAGATCACCAACCTACTGAATATATCTCTCAATATTTTTTCAAAATTCTCAGCTTCCACAAACAAACACTTCAAACACTCCAAAAGTCTGGACAAGTCAAGAAGACATTATGCTTATGTCTTTATGGTGTATCATTAGTGAGAATCCAGCTATTAGACGCTTATAACGAGCCTCACGATTTGGAATAACATTTGGGAGCTGTAAAAAGGCGTGGAAGAGAAAATAAGATACCGAAGTTCGACATAAGAACTGCGGAGTCGCTAAGAGCTCGTTATAAGCGTCTTAATCAAAATGTAACCAAGTAGACTGGATGTTACAAGGAAGCTTATAGCATGAAAAATAGCGGTTGGTCAAATGATGATACTGAAAATCATGCAAAAATATTTTATCGGAGGTCTAAATTTATGCACAAAGATGTTTTTGATAAAGTGATGAGTCGTCATCCCAATTGGGAGATGGATTTTTGAGTGAAAACCATACACGATCTCATATCGAAGATGAATATAACATTGAAGAAGATGATCCAACTGACTCTTCTTAGGGATGCAGCAACAATCCGTCGTCCAGTTGGTAGACATAAGGTTAAAGCTAAGGCAAAAAGAAAAAAGAAACGTACAATATCACAATCTTATGGTGTTTCCGATGAGTTCACTTTAGAACTGCGAGCAATATGGATCACACGTGAAAAGGAAGTTGATGCAATGACTAAATTGGAAAATTTGAGGATGAGATCAAATATGCTCAATACCTTGATAGGAAAGAGTAACTTATCTCCGCATGAAGAAGGGCTAAAACATCGTCTAACGGAAAAATATTTTCCCTAGGAAATTGTATTTTTATTTGCTAGTGCTTGTTTGTTTTTGTGATTAAATTATTGAAATTTCAATTTATGTAATTTTCACTTTTCGTGATTTTAATTAATGAAATTTTAGTTTCCATAATTTCACTAGTAAAATCGTGATGTTATATCTCTTGTTACTTTCAATCTATGCATGATGAAATAATCTTATTTATTGTTAATATCTAACAAAACTTGACAACTCAAATTGATTGATACTCACATTTTGAAGACAATAACTAAAAATCACATGCGCATGAGATTTGCTTTAATTGATGTGTTTGCCACTCACATGCATATATTACATTACTCTTATCATCCAAGACATGATTGTGACTGCTCAAATTGATGAGCTTTGTTTAGCCTCTTTTTGATCGTTTAAACTTATATTTTCCGTATCTTTATTCATGTTGTTTCCCTCTTTGCATGATGTTTTGGCTCGATTTATGTTTCATTTTATATCTCAGGATCACAAGCCTCAACGAGTGTTGAAGTTGGAAAAGAGAGGAGAAAAGATCGAGAAATAACGAAAGAGTAAACACTAGTGCCAAGAGCACTAGTCAACAGCCGCTGACTAGGGGGTGCATGCCAAGGTCAAGCCACAGCCGAGCCAGCGTGCGAGAACCAGCGTGAGCGAGGGGTAGCAGTCGCTGAACCCTCAGCAGTCGCTGACCACGCGGCTAACTCGGTCAGCGCCCAACGGCCGCACTCGCGACCCGGGGAACCGTGCCACTCAGCAGCCGCTGACTTTAAGCGGTCCTTGACCTCTCCTCTCACCTATAAATACCCAACTTGTTTCTCATTCGATAGACACCTTTTTCGACACCGATTTAGAGATCATTTTCCAGACCTTCTTTGGGTCCTTTTTCCAAACGATTGCACTTATATTTTGAGCACCTCTCGACCTATTGTTCTAGGGTCAAGAGTTTTGATTTCTAGTTAGTCATTGTAAGTTTTAGTATTGGATTTCCAAAGATAGTCGATCGCAACATTCTAGTTCGTAGTTCTTCTTCAGGTTTTGATTGTGGATTCCAGACCGTTCCAGTTATTAATCAAGTTTGTTTTATTATTCCAGTTTCGTTTATTATCAAGTTTGATTATTTGTTTATGCTTTCGTCTTCTTATTTCGCTTATTTATGCTACGCTCTTTTCGATCTCAAATTTCAAAGTATTTTCCGCATTCTTTTGATTCCGGTTTCCAAGTTAATTGCATTCCTTTAAATTCGCATGTTGTTTTCTTAGTTAGACAATTCATTTCAGATCTCATTTTCTTAGTTAGAGAATTCTTTTTGACCCGCAATACCAGCGCCAACCGCAACCGTATTATCCACCACAACCGCAACAACAAACTTTTCCACCCCAGCAGCAACAGTTTTATCACCCTCTGAATAAGCAGTAAGAATATCCAATGCAACAGTTTCCACGTCAAACTATGCCTCCTCAAAAATCATAACTTGAGGATAGTTTGGCCGCTTTCATACAAGAGAGTAAACAGGCTCGAGAAGCACAAGACGCACCATTTGTTTAGCTCGTTTTTGTGTGTGTTTATGGTTCGTTTTGGTTCGAGTTGAGTTAGTGTCTTTTAGTTCATGTTTATGACGTGTTTTGTTTGTTTTCGTATTTTGATGTAGGATGGTAGAATGAGGAAGGATTGGAGCTAGAAGTGGTGTCTTCTGCGCCGCACGTGCAAAGCTGAGTGAATCGGGAAGAGTCAAAGAATGCACAAGGATAGAAATCGAGGAGAGGGAGCTATCATGGACCCCAGCAGCCGCTAGGTCCCCAGCACCCGTTGGGGCAGACCTGCAGAAGATTTCAGAGAACAGATGCCAGCGACCGCTGGCTCTGTAGATGGCGCGCGTCAGAAAGGCAAGGCCAGCGACCACTGGCTGGCAGTTGCAGGCTGGTTTTAAGTATCATTTAGGGCATCATTTGGAAGGCTAACCGCCATGTAACTTAGAATTTTCTCAAACACTTTACATTTTCTTGCTTTCTTAGTTAGATTTTAGTGAATTCCAATGGACTGAAGTAGATTCCAACTTGAGATTCTTACATTTCACTCAGTAAGCTTTCTTTTGATGGTTTCCTTTTGCAATTCTACCATGTATATCATGCTTGGCTAGATTCTTACTAGGATTGGGTGTTAATGATCTTGTTTGATGCTTGATTGACTCATGCTAGTTGATTAACTTGTGTTGATTAGAATTTAGTGCTTGATCACCATTAAATTCATGTATACATGTTTAAGTAGATTGATGAATTTCTTTCACATGAGAATTGGGGTTAATCAACATTATTCTTGAATCGAAAATGTTGGAATAAGAGTTTGTACGAGGTTAAGGTTAAGTAATTACTAGAGGTGTGAGATTGATACGAAAGTGAAGATAACAACTTAGTATATAAAAACGAAAGTAATTTGTTAAGCAATCTCTCGTGTTCCTAACCAAGTATGAATCCATGATCAATTAGATATCGAATAGGAGCTAAATATCCAATCCAAAACTTCAATCCGTTGGTATTCATTTTAGTTGCTTTTTATCGTTAATTTGTTGTGGATATATCTTATGGTCATAAAGTGTCTAGATTTCAATTTAACATTGTAGTACTAGTAATTAATAGCCCTGCATAGTCTTCCACAAGATTCAACATTCGGGTTGGCTTAACACGTATTACAACTTTAGTTTAATTACTAGAACTTGAGTATACGTATTTGGTCGAACACCATCAAACACCTTGAGACTGCTATGGGACAAATTTCGGGTGCAGTGAACCAGTTGCAACAAAATAATCAAACTGGGTCATCAACCCCATCAACCTCAAGTTGTGACTATGTTGAGGAGTGAAAAAACGGTGGATAACAAAGTGGAGATGCCACCTTTCACCATTGACAAAGAGGACGGGCTCCCACCCGAAGTTGGGAGAGCCAAGTCCGGCGAGAAACTGCACAAGACAGCAAATCCGTATGTTCTGCCGATTCCTTATCCCAGTAAGCTAAGGAACACGAAGCACAACCAGCAGTTCGAGGATTTTTATAAAATGTTGTCCAAGGTAAACGTGAATTTGCCTCTTTTGGAAGTCCTCCAAAATGTTCCTGCCTATGTCAAGTTCTTTAAAGAGTTGGCGGCGAAGAACAGAAAATTCGGTGATCAAGAAGCGGTGACAGTCTCCGAAGTGGTGAGCTCCATCATGCAGCAGTCCTTAGCTCCTAAGCAGCATGATCCAAGTAGTTTTGTTATCAATATCGCTCTAGGAAACGGTAAGGAAGCATGGGGCATGTTAGATTTAGGAGCATGAATTAATTTGATCTCGTACTTTATTTTTAAGCAATTGGAATTAGGTGAACTGAAATCTACTCTCATGTATTTGCAGTTGGCCGCTAGATCCGTTAGATATACTAGAGGTGTCATTGAGGATGTTTTAGTGTAAGTAGGTGGATTGATTGTTCCCGTTAATTTTGTTGTTTTAGAGATATGAGATGTGCATGAAAATGGTGTAGAGCATACACTCCTTCTAGAAAGACCATTCATGGCCACAACTAACACTTTGATTGATGTTAAAAATGACACAATTAAAATGTCTGTTCTAGGAGAGGAAGTGTCTTTTTCTTCTCATAGGATTCTACCATACCATCTGCTAATTTTTGTTGGGAAGTGGACTCCAGCACCTCCCGGAGGGGGGGTCCTCCGTGTATCATACCCGAGAGAACTTATGGGAGTGCGGCCTGCCTCAGTCGAAAAGGGCCTGCACTACCATTGTTGACGAGAGGTTAAATGAATTGATTAGTACTACTCATACCAACATGGTGCATCATCTTTTCAGGTGACCCCTTAGTAGAAACTCCAAGGTTAAGCGTGCTTGGCTTGGAGCAATACTATGATGGGTGACCTACTGGGAAGTGTCCTGGGTCAACCTGTCAGTGAGGACAAAGCAGGCTGGGAAAGAAAGTGTTGGTGTGTGGGTCCAGTACGTCAATTCTGATGGGCGCTCCCGATCCAACAATTTTGTTGATGATTGTTATTACGTTGATACTATTGATTCCTTGGCCGATAGTTCTTTTTTGCAGGATTTCACGAGTGAAGAAGTTTTAGTGCAGGAAATTGACAAAAAATCCATCACTCAAGCGAAACCTAAGGAGACGCCAACTATTGATTCCTTGGCCGATAGTTCTTTTTTGCAGGATTTCACGAGTGAAGAAGTTTTAGTGCAGGAAATTGACAAAAAATCCATCACTCAAGCGAAACCTAAGGAGACGCCAACACATGACAAATTGGAACTTAAGAAACTCCCCATTCACCTCAAGTACGTTTTCTTGGAAGAAAGAGAGAACAAACCCGTCATTATCTCATCCGAGTTGACAAAGGACCAAGAAAACTTACTACTTCCAGTTCTCAATCTTGGGGCCTAGCGGACATTCGCAGCATTAGTCCTACTACATGCATGCACCACATCAATCTTGAGGAAGGCGCCATACCAAAACGAGACAGCCAACGACGACTTAATCCAGTCCTCATGGAAGTCGTGCAAAAGGAGATATTTAAATTGTTGGCGGAAGGAATCATCTATCCCATTGCGGATAGCGAGTGGGTGAGCCCGATACATGTAGTACCCAAGAAGGGAGGAATCACGTTGGCCCTAAACGACAAGCAAGAGCTTGTTCCTTCTCGACCCGTCACGGGGTGGTGGATGTGCATTGACTACCACAAATTAAATGCCGCCACGAAAAAGGACCATTTTCCTTTCCCTTTTATTGATCAAATGCTAGATAGGTTATCCGGACATGATTTTTATTATTTTCTTGATGGCCTTTCAGGATACTATCAAATTTCCATCGCACCGGAAGATCAAGGCAAGACGGTGTTCATGAGTCCATTCGACACATATGCGCATAGGAGAATGCCATTCGCACTATGCAATGCACCCGATACCTTTCAAAGGTGCATGATGTCTATATTCTCTTAGATGATAGGGAACTTTGTCGAGATCTTCATGGATAATTTTTCGGTATTTGGCTCATCTTTTAATGATTAAAATTGAGAAAGTGCTTGCAAGATGTGTTGAAAATGGTCTAACTTTGAGTTGGGAAAAGAGTCACTTCATGGTTAAAAGTGGCATTGTTCTAGGTCATATTGTTTCTAGTAAAGGCAATGACGGTGATAAGGCGAAAATCGAGGTTAGTGAAAAATTATCTCCACCGAGAGATGTTAAGGGCATTAGAAGTTTCTTAGGCCACACAGGTTTTTACTGACATTTCATTAAGGAACTTTCTAAAATTTGCCAACCACTTTGCCATTTACTAGCTCAAGATGTTCCCTTTAATTTTGATGATTTGTGTTTGCAAGCTTTTAACCTATTAAAAGTAAAGTTGACTTATGCTCTCATTGTTATTGGCCCTAATTATTCTATTCTTTCGAGATCATGTGTGACGCATCTAATTTTGTAGTTGGAGCTGTTTTAGGTCAACAAGTTGATAATATGCTTCGTGTGATTTACTACGCCAGTTTGCCCTTGAACTCGGCTCAAGTAAATTACACCACCACGGAGAAGGAGATGTTCACAGTAATATTTGCCTTAGACAAATTTCGATCTTATATTTTAGGATCTAAGGTAATTATTCAAAGTGATAATGCGACCTTGAGATACTTATTGACCAAACCCCAAGCTAAGCCTAGGCTAATTAGATGGGTGTTACTTTTGCAAGAATTTGACGTAGAGATAAAAGATAGGAAAGGAAATGAAAATTTTGTGGCCGATCATCTTTCTAGACTTGAGCATTCTCATATTGATACATCTTGTGCTTCTGACAGTTTTCCTTATGAGAACATCTCTGAAATTGCAATCACTCCTTGGTATGCCGACATTGTAAATTACCTAGCATGCAATCTACTTAGACCCGGTCTAACCTCTCAAGAGGAGAAACGATTTCTTCATGTATGCAAACAATATTTTTGGGAGGAGCCTTACCTTTTCAAGCTTGGTAAGGATAGTGTAATCCGACGTTGCATTCCGGATTCCGAGCAAGAGCAAGTGCTTCGTTTCTGCCACGAATCCCCATGTGCAGGCCATTTTGGAGGACAAAAGACGGCACATAAGGTTTTCCAAAGCGGGCTCTTTTGGCCAACTCTCTTCAAGGACGCTCAAGTATTTTATTTGGCATGCGATAGATGCCAACGAGTTGGAGCCATAAGCAGCCGCAATGAGATGTCTCTTCAAAACATCTTGGTAGTCGAAATCTTCGACGTGTGGGGTATTAATTTCATGGGTCATTTCCCTAAATCTTTTGGATACAAGTACATTCTATTAGCCGTTGATTATGTGTCTAAGTGGGTTGAAGCTATCCCCACTAGGACTTGTGATACTAATGTTGTTATCAAGTTTGTGCAGGAAAACATCTTATGTAGATTTGGATTCCCTCGAGCTATCATTAGCGATGGGGGAAAACACTTTTGCAACAAGTTGTTCGAAAAATTGATGAAGAAGAATGAGATCACACACAAAGTCGCCACCCCATATCACCCACAAACCTCAGGGAAAACCGAAACGAGAAATAGACAAGTGAAGGCCATATTGGAGAAAACCGTGAAACCATCCCGGTAAGATTGGGCAGTCAAGCTAAACGATGTCTTATGGGCATATAGGACGGCTTTCAAAACCATTTTTGGGATGAGCCCGTACCGTCTTGTGTATGGGAAGGCGTGCCACTTGCCGGTCGAAGTAGAGTACAAAGCATATTGGACAATCAAGGCAGTGACATACGACCTCAACAATGCCGCTGAGAGGAGATCACTCCAAATTTCTAAGCTTGATGAGTTTAGAAACGAGGCGTATGAGAGTGCACAGATTTACAAAGACAAAGTGAAGCGGATCCATGACCGCCGAATTGTGCACAAGGAATTAAAATCGGGAATGAAGGTTCTACTTTTTAATTCTAGACTTCGACTATTCCCGGGCAAACTCAAATCAAGATGGAGCGGCCCGTTCCTGATTAAGGACATACTACCAACTGGAGCCGTAGAACTATATAGTAACGAAGGGGAGGAGTCTTTTCGCGTGAATGGACATCGGGTAAAATCGTACATTGAAGGCGACTCCATGTTCGAAGTTGTGGAGTCAACACCCATCTCCAATTCCCCATTGAATTAGTTCCACCCCGTCGAGCTAATGTAAAACATGCGCTTCGTAGGTGTTACCGAGTTAGGAGAAAACCGAGGCGAGACACACAACGAAACAAAAAATCACACTTTGAAAAAGTCCGGACGAGAGGCAACGTCAGCGGGCGCGGGACACTAAGCGCCCGCGGAAGAGAAAACGAAGGAAATTTACTAGAGCAAGGGTCAGCGACTGCGGCACACTCAGCGGCCCGTGCCAGCCCCGCACCAGCGCGCCAGCGCCCGTGCCACCCCGAGTCAGCATTCGCTGACACTGCAGCGGCCGCTAACCACCCCCCACGTAAATTCCCCCAAATTCTTCCACCCATTCACGAGAGCACATCTCAGCGGCCGCTGACCCCTCAGCGAACCTGAGTTCACCAGCTGCCCACTTAAAACACCATCTCTCCCCTTTTTTTCGCCACTTCTCTCACTCATTCTCTCCCAAATTCTCCAAACCATAACCCTCACCCAAATTTCCATCTTCAATTCCTTCTTCCATACTCACTATTTTACTCCAATTCTTTGGATTCACCATCAACTTTACTTGCTCTCCCCTTCCATCCGAATAATTTTTGATTCCACCCACTCAAACACCCAAAACCCCAAACCCCAATCCCCAAGTTCATCAATTCCTTTTCCCACCATGTGTTTGCTAAAAGTCCAATGGGTAGAAAAAGATCAAAAAACAAGTGAAGTTGGGCAATCTAGTCGGCAAGGAGGAGATGAAGAGGATTTCCACCCCGTTCGTGACAACATTCCAGGCTCGGGTGCACCATTCCTAATATAAAATGATCACGAGGGCACTCTATTTACGGTACACGACTCTTGATATCACTCTTCCTCGTACTCTTGATTGGGAACTATTGAGTAGTTTAGGTATTGCTTCTAAAGTGACCCGCTATTTGAAAAATATTGGATTAGTGAAGTATGCTAAACTAGAGATTGATTGCTTTAAAGAACTAGGACTTGAATTTCTCACCACATTTGATGTTGCATCTGATTTCAAGTCATTTAAATTCCGGTACCGTGGATTATTTCATACTGTCACTACTTCCATGTTGAAATCAATCTTTGGATTTCCCACCACGGGCTCTATCGGGTGCCCCCAAAATTTAACCCGAATCTAACTTGGTTTGAGTTAACATGTTTTCACAATTGGGCATCGGGAGGCATGCTGAGCGGATTTTTAAGAGATCCCGAGATAGGCGTCTTGCACAAGTTCATCGCCTACTCCATCTAGGGCAATGAGCAAGCCAATAATGAGAACACGGTGGAGTTCTTCCTACTCCATTGTGCAATCCACAAGATGAAGATTTGCCCATTCTCGTTCATCTTTGAAGCAATCAAATCATCTGAAAGTGTATCAGCCTACTCTAAATGAAAAACTTGCGGAAGCTAAAGTAGAAGACACGAGATATTTTTGCGTAGGTTATATAAATCAATAACCTACACGGAAGCCTTACGGCCAAAAAGAATAATCAAAACGAATGTTGAGCTGCTACAATGTTGAGCAACACAATAATAGCAGCATTATCACTAAAACACTAAATGTATGTTCTTAAGATCTAAGAAACATACAGAATGAAAACTACAAAATTAATCTGCAAAAAGCGTCTGTCTATTCAAAGAATGAATCTAGTATTTATAGATAGACTACATGGGCTTGGATCCACGAATATAGCAACTGTCAGCCCATGTCTTCCACAATTCTCGCAGTTCAGTTGTTGTCTCCGCATATCTGCCTGGAATTGTGGAACCACTTCAGTTGGTTGTTGACTCCTGGATTTGTGGAACAGAATTCCACTATCATAAATATCTCCACCGCATGACTCAAGACTTGGTCTCTACTGCAGCCTACGTGTGTTGTTTCAACGCTGTCGAGTCAGCACTCCACGTGGCTGCTAAGTTGGGTGTTGTGTCATCACCCCTTGTCATGCTGAGTTGGAGGCCTAGTTAATATTTCTGTGAAGAACACAAAAACACAAATATTAGGTCAACATTCCAAATAACATCAAGACCTAAAAACACCTAACATCATCCAACGCCGGAAGCGCGCCCACGCCTCTCTACTTCACCTAGTAACCTTCGTGGCCATGCACCTCAATCTTATCCGTGCGGATGGTCCTCCAAACAACGAGATGCTTCCCACCAAGAAGATCGATATGAATAAGTTGAGAGGCGCACCATTCGCCCTCTCACAATCCGAATTGGTGCCACAAGAGAGGCACAATTGTTTGAGAAGGTACCTCAATGCTCAAGTAGCAGCCCGAGCCTCCCATTCCGAAGAAGAAGAAGAAGAGGAAGAAGCCGACAAGGAAGCCAACGCCCCTTGGCTAGGCTATGACCCAGCGAAGGAGACTGGATGATCCGATTGGAGCGCCCAATCTCAATGGGGCGCCCAATCACAGTGGGGTACCCAATCTCAATGGGGCACCCAGCCTCAATGGAACTCCCAATGGGAGCGATTCACTACCGAGGTCACCACCGACATTCGCGAGATGCGATCTGACTTCCGCGACATCAACACTCGCCTTGACGCCCAGCACCAACAATGAGAAGCTTAACAAAAGGCGATGGAGGAGCAAAATAGGCTCCTACGAGAGATGCAACAACAATGGTCGTTGTCTTGGACCTTTGGCGGAGCACCCACTCACCCTCATCCCGACCAACAAAAAGGGGTTGTTTAGCCTCTTTTTGATCGTCTAAACTCATATTTTCCGTGTCTTTATTCGTGTTGTTTTCCCTCTTTGCATGATATTTTGGCTCGATTTACGTTTCATTTTATATCTCAGGATCACAAGCCTAAACGAGTGTTGAAGTTGGAAAAGAGACGAGAAAAGATCGAGCAATGACGAAAGAGTAAAGACTAGTGCCGAGAGCACTAATCAGCGGCCGCGTAGCCCTAAGCGGCCGCTCACTAGGTGGTGCGTGCCAATGTCAAACCACAGTCGAGCCAGCGTGAGCCAGGTTCAGCGGTCGGTGAACCCTCAACGGTCACTAACCATGCGTCTGACTCGGTCAGCGCCTAACGGCCGCGCCCGCGACCCGCGGAACCGTGCCACTCAGCTGGCGCTGACTTTGAGCGGTCGTTGACCTTTCCTCTCACTTATAAATACTCGATGCGTTTCTCATTCGATGGACACCTTTTTTGACACCGTTTTAGAGTTCATTTTCTAAACCTTCTTCGGGTCCTTTTTCCAGACGATTGCACTTATATTTTGAGCACCTCTCGACCTATTATTCTAGGGTCAAGAGTTTTGATTTCTAGTTAGTCATTGTTAGTTTTAGTATTGGATTTCGAAAGATAGTCGATCGCAACATTCTAGTTCGTAGTTCTTCTTCAGTTTTTCATTGTGGATTCCAGACCGTTCCAGTTATTAATCAAGTTTGTTTTCCGTTTATTATTCCAGTTTCGTTCTTTTCTTTCACACATCTTCAAACTTCTTTAATATTTATAAAAATCAAATTATGACATACCATGAAACTATATGTATTGATGAATTTTCTAACATTGCAATTCATCTAGCATTTCATTCTTTTCTTTCACACATCTTCAAACTTCTTTAAAAAAAAGTCATCAAACTCAAATTTTTATCATGGCTCAAGTTCCAATTTGATTCCAGCTTCATCGAATTTGATGAGTGGGAAGAACGTATTGTTGATTAAAATAAAAAGGTTGATCGTATCGTCGAAGATGTACTCTTTCGTATTCCAACTCTATACATTCAACCTACATATCACACTTCTAGAGCAACTAGACTATATATTTAACGTATACGTGATAAGGGTCATGAGAGTGTGTTCAAGCAATACGTGATAAGGTTGATCGTATCGTCGAAGATGTACTCTTTCATAGAAGGTTTCGCATGCAAAAGCACTTGTTCGAGCATATAATGAATAAGGTGGTTGCTTCAGATGAGGTTTTCCAACAAAATCGTGATGCTACTGTACGTTTAGGTATGTCTTGGATTAAAAAATGTACTGCAGCTGATTTGCATGATGAATACATGCGGATAAGTGCAACTATAATGAGGAAATCACTTAACAAATTTGTTGAGGGTGTCATTTCCAACTTTAGTGATAAATACTTCAGAAAGACAACTGAAGAAGACATGACATGTTGGTGAAGATCGTGGTTTTCCAGGGATGCTCGGGAGTATCGACTGCATGCATTGAGAATGGAGAAATTGCCATAAAGCATGGGCAGAACAATATGGATGAAGAAAGTTACGTCAAGGATCATCTTGGAAATAGTTGCTTCGCAGGACTTATGGATATGACATGTATTTTTTGGAACTACGAGTTCGTGAAATGATATTAATGTACTTGATCACTCTCCTATTTTTAATTATGTCTTACAAGGCCGAATTTCAAAGGTTAGTTATGTTGTAAATGGTCAGGAAAAGAATATGAGATACTATCTCACCGATGACATATATCATTCATGGGCAATATTTGTCAAATCTATTATTTCTCCACAAATTCAGAAGCACAAATTATTTGCTCAACATCAAGGTTAGTTATGTTGTAAATGATTTTTTTTTAATATTGTAATTTAGAAAGTTTATGGGAATAAGATCTTTTTTAATAAAAAAAGACATGTGCTAACTAGGGATGCCAATTTACCCATGGGTACCCGACACCCACGGGTACCCGACCCTAATAGGGGTGGGTTTGAAAGACATTTAGTATCCATTTAGTTCGGGGTATGAGTATGAACCTTAACTATCTATACCCGTGAAATCCATATACCCACGATAATTTACCCACAAAATACCCATGAAATACTCGTAAAAAATTTCGCATATCCACCTAATATTAACCATATTTATCTATTTTTTATATAAAATTATATATGATTCTCACAAAAAATTATATCTAATATATCTTAAATATTAAAATTATATATTTTGGGGGTGATAGATAACCACGAGTCGTGGTCAACGAGTGGTGGGTTGCGGGTACTAGTAGCGGAGGGAGGGGGGGGGGGTGCTAGGGTGGGCTGAAGCACCCCCACCAAAAAATTTTTAATTTTTTTCTTCTATCGTCGATAAATTTTTTACATAACACCCTTTATCGCGGTAAAAATATCTCTCTTATCATCTATTCCACTCAAAAAATAGTCGCGTTGAACCGCCGATGTTACTTCACATATTTTTGTGATTTTATACAAATTAGTATTTACAATGGAACTAGGGATGTCAATTTAACCCAAAACTGACGGGTCGATTCGAATAAACCGATAAAAAGGCGGGTTAGAGCCTAAATATTTTAGCCCGAAATTTAAAAAAAGTCTAATTGAAACGAATTGAAAATAGCCTGAACTCGATAGGGCTACCTCGAAAACGAGTTAGCCCAATTAACCGATAAAAAATAATTATGACTTAAAAATTGAAAAAATATAGTCACTTATGTTAAATTTGTGCTAATTATTAGTAGTTTATTACTCCATCCGTCCGCTAAATTTCTTTTTAGTTTGACCCAGTACAAGTTTTAATATAGTGACTTTAATGATGATATGTAGTGAGTGGAATTATGGTCCCACTTGATATATTGTTTTAAATTGTGTTGTGTGTAGTTAGTGGATTTTGGGTCTCACATAATGTATTATATTAAATTGAGTTGTGTGTAGAGAGTGTGGTGGTCCACTTACTATAAATGGAAAATTTAAGTAGGAAGATGTTTTGTGGACGGACGAAAATGGTAAAATAGAAAGAAGTTTCATGGACAGAAGGAATAGTTATCATGTAAGTTTATAGTGAAATAATACTTATTTTTATATCTGGTACTAAGTTATAAGTTTCTATTGAGAGAAAAAAACGACATAATTTTTTATATAAAAAAATATTTATTAAAAAAATTATAGTTTGGCCTTACGAGCTAGCTCCAAATTGAGTGAGTTAGGGTTTAGGGTCAAAATAATTTAGCCCAAAATAAACAAAATCGACTGACCCAAATTGAAAATCGTGGGTACGGTGGTGGATATCCACGAATGATGGGTTTGAGTGAATTTAATATTCATTTAGTTCGTAAGTATGAGTATGAATAACTACTATCAATATCCGCCGTGCCCGATTGCCATTAATTGGTTTATATATATATTAACATGATACATCATGTTTGCATGTATGTGACCATATAGTATTTGATATGAAGCAATATTATCATGATGATTATAGAAAATAGGACGAGCTGAGTTCAAATGAGAATTATAATATACTCCCTCCCTCCCACTAAATTAGACCCATTTATATTAAAATAATACACTCATCTACTTTTCAAATGAATCTAATTTAATGGGACGGAGGGAGTAGAAAGTAAGGAACGAAACGTCGAAACATGATTATTACTTACTGTATACAATGATTACTTATGTATGATTTAAATTAAATTAAATATTTGTTGGGTATATTTCGTGGGAGAACCCCTCAAAAAGCAGTGAGGAGAGAAGAAGAAGAAGAAAAGGGGTGCGCTTTGGAGTTCGGTGATGGTGTTGAGGAGTTCGGAAGTGAGAATAAGGGGCGAGGCCAGAGCAGTCATTTCCCACGTTGCGGCCGCCTCCTTGTTGATGCCCCAGATCATCCTCGGCGGTGATGCTGTCTTTTTCGCCGAGGCCAACGGCGGCTCCGGCACCGGCGGTACGGTAGCGCTCTCGTGCCCTCATCTGTCGGAATAGCCATCGCCTTCACGGCTATGGCTGGCATCGCGCTCGCAGCGACCCTCGTCTACTCCTCCCGTAGGTAAAGACGAATCCAATCCAATCAATCTGAGTTTGTTGTCGCAATTGATCTGTAGCTGTAACCCTAGCAGGGAGGACTGTGGGAGCTTTTGTTTTTTTTGCCTTCTGTGTTGGTTGAATTAGGCGAAGTGGATACTTGATAGAGATAATTAGGTATTATATATAGATATAAATGCTGGTACAAAAACAACCATTGATGAAAGCGCTGAGGCGGAGCCACACTTTTCTGGCCTTGGGGTCGAATAAAACGACGCCGTCCCGTCCCTCGCCGTCATCATCTTCTTCGTGGATTCATTTCAGATCGCTTTTGTTAATCGTTGCTTCCTCGTCATCCTCGTCTTCCTCGTCTTCCTCACCGGTTTCTTCTGATCGGTTAGTTTTTTTCCACTCTACTTCTTTCTTCTTCAGACTTTGGGTTTTTGATCCTTTTTCATTGACTAAAGATTTTTTTCCCTTTCTTTTTTCGTTGCTCCCAGCGTTTCCTTCCTCGTTTCGCAATTCGAAGAGTCTTGTCTATTTTTATAGTATTATCAGAGCCCAATCGCTCTTCTGAACTTTAGGAATTTGTATTTATATGAACTGCTGTGGTAAATTAGAAGCCTTTAGTAGACCAAAAGGGTACCTGCAGTGATCAGAAAGTTGTGAAATTTGTGATTTTCTTAGTCATATCTAGAAGATGGTTATTAGTTTGAGTATTTCGAATTTGCGATTCTCTTTACTCTTTCATGCATCTGTTTTGTAATTACTCGTATTGGTTTTCTTCTAGCGGAAATTATATATTTTTTGATCAATTATTTACTGCAGAAACCTTATATCTCCTTGGTCGAGAAGGAGAAGGAAACATGCTCTCTTGGCCAAACAATGGAAGGGTTTGTTTGATGTTGATGGGAGACTTTCTGATGGAGGAGTCAAGTTTTTGAAGAAAATCCGAGCTGGGGTATGCTCGTCTTTTAGTGTGTACAAAAAGTGTTTTACATTTTTAGGATGTTTTCATTGTTGTATATACATATGTCCACATCTCAGTTATCTATTGAATTTTATTGCAGGGCGTTGAGCCTAGTATACGGAAGGAGGTCTGGCCGTTTCTTCTTGGAATGTAAGCGTAATGCTTTTTTGTAGTTTTCACTATTTTGTTGCAATTCTTTCAACACCAAATTTTTTGGAATGCGTATTGCATTATATCTCCTTGGACTGGTGACAGGACATCTTTTAGGTGTATGACTAATTGACTAAAGCTTCTCTTTGACACAGTGCAATCTAATTCACAATTTCGTGTTAAAAGGTTTTGAATCTTTTATGGCCATGACGTTGCTCGCGTACTTAAAGATTGTCATGGTTTCTTTATGAGTCTCTTTGGTGTCTACCCTTCCTTATGTAATAAAAAGATATAGGGGTTGCTGCTAACTTAAACTTCAGTTATTTGATTACTCTAATAGTGTAACCTAGGTGAGTCCCCCAACCCAATGAAAAAGAAAAAAAAAACTTCTAGATTCTATGTGAATCATTAATGAAGAGGGTGGTGAGATCAGATCATGCTTGTTTAAAGAATGACCTGCTTATTGACC
Source organism: Leonotis leonurus (assembly GCA_026898415.1). Classification (NCBI taxonomy): domain Eukaryota; kingdom Viridiplantae; phylum Streptophyta; class Magnoliopsida; order Lamiales; family Lamiaceae; genus Leonotis; species Leonotis leonurus. The sequence continues at coordinate 59,250 of JAPKLX010000117.1, read as the reverse complement.
AGATAGAGTGCTCTTGGAAAATTTCTCTTGATTTCTTCCATTTTTATTCATTATGCAAGGATCCGACATTGTAATAGAAGAATACTCTAGTACCTTTACTAGAATAAATTTGTCTGTTTCCTGTCTTGGTCATCCTGATTTTACATGCTAATGCTGTTACTTATTTTCACTGGATGGTTTATCATTGCAGGTATCATGTCAAAAGCTCAAAAAGAGAAAGAGATGGCATTAGAGCTCAAAAGAGGTAACTTTTTTTCCCTCACATGGCCCTAGTATTTGGTTGGAGCTGGCGCAGAGAAAATCCCCTCAGCCTACCCCCTTAAAAACTAAAAGTAAAGTAAATAACTCAACATTGTTGTATTAATCTTCTAGGAAGATATTCCGTGTTTACAAGTATCTGTCATTCTGTGGCATATAAATTCACATTAGGTTAAATCAAGCTATAATCAAATTACCCGACTACATGAGATGCAAATATTGATTTGAACAATGAAGGACCTTTTTTCTTTTGTTTTTTCACCATCATTATATGCACCTCCTTAAAAATCTGGCATTATGTACGAAATGTTTTGAATATCTACATAATAATGAAGCTGCTTTGCGAACATTATATTAACCACTATTTTTATCACAAAATGGGTCTGCTTTGTTTTATTTGATATTCCAACAAATGCATGTAGCCTCAGAACCTTCCTTTACAGAATAATTAAGATATCCTTTAGATAGGGACTATCTAAATTATCTTGATTCGTTTCTTGTCCCTTTGCCATAAGACTCCGTTCTGTGTTTTCTTGTATTTGATGTAATCTCTTATTTTATACTACGACAGGAGAGAATATGTAAAGCTACGGAAACAGTGTCGTCAAATTTCCAAATGTGGTGAAAAGAGTTTTAAATTGAAGGAGGCATCTGTAAACAATAGCAATGAGGATGAGGGAGATATTAGTCAGGTCTTTGATTCCTCAAGCATGGATGAAGGTGCTAGTGCCAGACATTCTGTATCAATGGATGCTGCTAGTTCGTCTGTCGAGTTAGATAGACACAGAGAGTTAGTGAAGCAGGAAGAAGACGATGAAGGTGAAATTACTAATGAAAACATTTCGGAAGATGAAATGGGCTCATTGGATTCTTATTCTTCTGAAGATCTGGAGGACACCAAGCCTCTTCTCACATCAATGGAAAGAGAAGATAATAATCTATACGAACCTATTTATTCAGCTCTTGGGAAACTAACCACAAGGCCTGCATCTTATAAAGTTGAAGATTTTGCGACATGGCAGAGGATCATACGCCTCGATGCTATACGGGCTAATGCTGAATGGGTCATATATTCCCCTTCTCAAGCTTCAGTATCTGAAGCAAAGGCACACGAACTTGCTGAGAGTGTTGGGCTGAAGGATTATGATCATCTTGAGACGTGTAGAGTTTATCACGCGGCTCGTCTTGTCTCAATTCTCGAAGCTTATGCTCTGTATGATTCTGAGATTGGTTACTGTCAAGGTATGAGTGATTTGCTTTCCCCAATCATATCCGTGATAGAGGAAGACCACATAGCTTTTTGGTGCTTTGTGGGATTTATGCGCAGAGCCAGGCACAACTTCCGCCTTGATGAAGTCGGGATTAGGAGGCAGCTGAACATCGTATCGAGAATCATCAAATGCAAGGACACACATCTGTACAAGCATCTGGAGAAGCTTCAAGCTGAGGATTGCTTCTTCGTGTATAGAATGGTGGTAGTGCTGTTCAGGAGAGAACTGACATTTGAGCAGACGCTTTGCCTCTGGGAAGTGATGTGGGCGGATCAGGCTGCGATCCAAGCTGGAATAATAAAATCTGCTTGGAGAAGGATGAGGCTGAGGGCCCCACCAACGGAAGATCTGCTACTCTATGCTATTGCTGCTTGCGTGCTGCAGAAGCGGAGATTGATCATCGAGAACTATAGCAGCATGGATGAAATCATAAAGGAATGCAACAGTATGGCTGGCCATCTCGACGTCTGGAAACTGTTGGATGATGCTCATGATTTGGTGGTCACCCTCCACGACAAAATTTAGTGCAGGTTTTGCTCGACCCTCAGCTTCCTTTTTTCTTTTATTTTGGTCCCTTTTTATCTTTTTCGTTCAATGAGGAAGCTTTTGATAGGCACAGGTTGTATCTTGGGCTATTTATATGGGTTTTTCTTCACTATGTATTATAGCCCGCGCTAAGGAACACCCCTTAGTGAGGTGGCTGGCTACATGCTAACAAAGTTTGTTAAAGTTCTTTATCTTCTCTTGAGAATAATATGCAAAACTAACAATTCAAAAGGCATCTATAAGTCATGTAGATGTTTCTTGTCTTTTTCACCAAGCTCGGCTTCGATGCTTTTTGAGTTCTCAAGGAATTATTTTAATTATTTGAGGCTTCGCCCTTTTTTTGTAGATATTGTTTTGTTCGCATAATTGTAGCTTCAAATCAAAATTGATGCAATTCAAACTTACTCGGGAGCGGTACAGAATGTACAAGAGCAATCAATGTCCATGTACTGGAGACAGTCCTTTGTGAGTAATCTCTCTTGGAATGCTAACCATATCGTAAACGAAAACTTTTGGGGTATGAAGGTCCTCCAAATTGATTTCTTCCAAGGTTGGATACATGTCCTAAGTCAAAGCAATTCATAAACTGTCGAGCTTCTAAGACCTTTATCAGAGAATTGTTGAAGGAATTGGATTGCAGCCTCTCGGTTGCCAAGGAGTAGAAGCAGTTTGTCTCGGATGATGACAAGTTTCTTAAGGAGAGGTGAGTCTGTAAGCTTCGGTTGCCACATCCAGATATCCGCTCCTCTTAAGTAAACATGGTGGACCCATTGGACCCATAAAGTGTCGGCTTTGGAATGTATGTTCCAAAACATTTTGGCAATCAGGGCAGGTTCCAAATGGCACCATCCCTGAGCCCTGCTCCGCCTTCTTTAAATCTATAAAAAGATATTCATTGCTCATCTCAGTAAACCCAACAAGAGACTAAAATACAAAGACAATTAGATTGCATCAACTTTCGAAATAAACTAGTGTGTTAAGATTTCAAAATTCAAAGCTAAAATCTATAGAAAAAGATATAAGAAGAAGAAGAAGGGGATACTAGAAGAGAAAATTTATTATAGATGGTATAGAAAACCATACATGAGGTTACACTAGTCTCTCTTATTTATAGACCATGGAAAGCTTGCTGCATAGATCCTTAAATTAAGTTTTAGATACATCTAGATTACTAAACTAACAAACTAATAACAACTCCAACAAACTCAAACGGCTATATGGTTGTATTAACGGTATTTATTCTCTAATAATTCTCTAATATAGTGTATCAGCTAGTGATTTCTTCTGTAGTATAATAGGAGTAGCCAATAGCAAAAACATATCAAAAAGAGGAAGAAGAAATGCATACTTCAAGTTCATGTTCTTCTATACACTTATATAATCATTACTTCAGTCCAACTTTTCTGGTATATTGTAAGATATGATCAATAAGCTACCTACATAGCTTTACCCACTATAGATTCACAAGTTCCACCTCCATTGCTCCATCTCCACGCAACATTGAATACATCTGTTAATACAATACACTCTTAGTACATCAATTGCATAGCGTAAACCATTTTTGTATGCATAATATTAGGGATCATATCCAGTGTCTCATGCAGATACAACCACCACTATATCATGAATAAAGAAATTGACAGCAAGGTCGGAGCAAAAAATCTTTTCACGTTAGGCCTCGTAAGTAAATCGTCAAAAAAACATAAGCATAGACTGTCTCTAATGAAGCTCATGCCTCTTGTGTCTAAGGCTTACGCCATAAGGCCCACCGACTCAAAATTGGGGAGGCTCAAGTCTCGTCCACAAATGAAATTGGACTTAAATTAGTGATATTGTTGGGGTTTTTATTTCAGTTGAATTAGCGTTTAATTACAAAATTCATAAATAATTAAACATAAAACAATTAAAGGGTAACTTTAAATATAAAAACTTAAAAATATATAATACTGTTATAATTTGGGTTTGTTGGGTTGTGATTATTAATGCAAAACACTGAATAAAGGAAAAGAAGGAGAAACTGCAAAAAATGCGGCGTAAATAAAAATGGAACCGTAGGGTTAAAAACCCTAGAATTGTATTCTTATATATATAGTATTTCCATTTACAAAGGTATATATTTAAGTAATAAATACACTAAAATTCTAAAGTAATATCCATATAATAATATTTTTTATAACGCTCTCCCTTGGACACTACTATGTGATGTACATACCTCATTAAAAACCTTGCTGAAAAATCCAATGGGATAAAAACAGTCGAGGAAAAGAGTATATATCAGACACATATATGCATTAGTTGTTGCCTCATTAAAAACCTTCACCAAAAAAACCAATGGGAAAAACTTGATAAGAGAAAAAGAGTACAACATGATGTAGCCTTCGAAGCTTAAGGTAGACATTCAACTCTAACTTTTAAACTTCTTTCGGAATATTCACTCTCCCTGAAGAGTACACAATTTTTCAAATATACACATTCAATTATCATGAATATATTCCAATATAGAAGATGGAGTGTTGACATACAATATATATGTGTATTGCACAAGTTGCCTCATTAAAAACCTTAACTAAGAAAACATTGTGGGAAAAACTTAGCAAGGGAAAAAGAGTACAATCAATTAGTCTTCAGGACACAATCTTCGAGATTATTTATATGATATTCATTACATGATCTTCAAAATTATGTATAAATTATCGCTCCCCCTCAATAAAATATTCATGAGTTTAAAGTTTCAATATTCTCAATATATGAATATAAACGTGGGGAGAAAATTGAGTATACACATATGTCGTTGTTCTATTGGAACTCATTTGAGAAACACATTATATTATTCATTATAGAAAATAACGAGGATATATTATATGATCTACCAGTCAAATATCAAAGTACACGAAGATCATATATATATATATAACTATCATCTGAATAGCACACCAATGTCAATTTCAATCTTTGTAACAATATAGACAGTAAGACACACATCTTGTGTATCTTGAAGATAACCAATCTCAATATATTATTTAAATATCCCCTCCAAAGAGTAAATAATATATTTTGCTAAAAAATGAAATTTTCTAGAATCAGGCCTGATATATTAATTAGTGCTTCTAGCACTTCAAACAATGAACTTTTGGTCCAACATTATTTGATTATCTTCTTTTGATCTAATTGAGACCATTCATTTCAAGTGACGAGACAATCTTTGGGGGAAAGTGGATGCTATTTATCAAATGTATGTTCTCTATAGAAACTTATTCGGATATGTTTTCTATATAACCTTATTCGAATAGATTGACTGGTAAAAAAAAATCTCATTCATGGAGATCCTCGATCTGCGGGTCGAGATAATGCTTAGACTTAACTCAAGTCTTTTGATTCAAAAACTCGTCATTAGGCATGAATTTAGCATTCTCAAATGCTTGTGTGTTCCAATAATACAAAATCTCACAAACAGAATTATTGGTAATCGCATAAAGATAAATTTTATTATTATAAATCTTTTTCTAGAAGAATTCAATTAGTTGAATTTTCAACTATAATAGAACATATAGTGATCTTATTTAAGAGAATATGTTGCAAATTTATTTTTCCTAATTATAGGAACTACCATGTCCATCCGGGACTCTCATAAGATATTTGTCTAGTGACTTTATGCAAAATTATAGTCACGACTTATACTAAATGAATATTTATATCCATAATTACTGCCATAAATATTTGATAAAGAAACACTTTAATTCAATAAGAGAGTATATGTAATTAATTTAAGATTTCTGCTAAAATCTTTGAGTTAATCTCGCTTTACTCATCACCAACCAATTCATTTCATTTATCATCTTGTACACACACTTAATTATACTCAATTGTATCCTACATGAAATGCATTATTTATTTCTATATTATACAATCATATGTGTCCTATTGGGACCACATTCCTTTGTGCATGTACTATAAAAGATTTTCTTCTATTTAGCGAGTTAACTCCGTCTCGATTGCTTTTTTCACTTTATTTAATCCTTCTGGCACTTATCTTTCAAGTTTAGCTTTTGGATCCAAATAATCAATTCGAAAGCAATGCTTGAGGCAAAATTTGTTGTCGACAACTATAATATATTTATTTTACTCTCCTTATATTGACAATTTTCAAGTAAATATCAATATAAATTTAAACCAAATTTATTTCATTTCCCATAATATTTGAATCTAGTCGTTCCGTAATCACAGTATTATGATTGTTTAGTGCACGTGCAAATGTACTGTGATTAACGTCTTCAAGACGATCTCTTCAGGAGGTTTTTGGAGTGAAATGATTTATTAAATTTTTTACTCCGCGGATTATAACCTTTAGCACCAATACATATCTTACATTTCTATTGTTATGCTTCTAGCATAGAGGGATTGATCTCATTAATTAGAGATCTCACGCTTTTAGTACATGCTTCTAGCATATAAAAATTGATTTCATTCAGAGATACAAATATCGATCTCACACTATATTTCGTAAGCAAGTGTATATTCATATATCATCTCACACTATATTTCGTATGCTTGGTATATGTTGTTTTATAAGCAAGTGTATATTCATATATCAGGCTTTTGGGCTATAGGACTTAGGCTTCAGGCTTGTCCACACTATCAGTAACCTTTTGCCATCTTCCCCTTTGAAATGTTATGTGCAGATGAAACAATTTCTTCATGCCAAACATAGTAGTGATAAGTGAATTAAGTAATTGATACTCTTCTTTATCATATGTAGTCTCGTCAACCAACTGATGGGGTTGAGACTTGTAGAAATGGACCTCTTTCTCCAATAATATTTTCTCCTCCTCTAAATCAAGATTCTGCACCTCAGCTTCCTTGGTTCTCTCGTCAGCCTCATTCGCAAAATCCATCAAAACTTCACGATCGCACTCGTAGAGCGAGCACTCCCTGTCGCACTTATTTCACTCTGCCAATAGATTCAAGCATTCCATGGAAAGTTTCTTGTTCTCCTCCACAAATTTCTTCAAAGCCACCGCATTCATGCTCGCTGCACACTCCTTGAATGTCTCTCCGAACTCGAAGTGGCCGCCCGAAAGAGTGAAGGTGTCGTAGTAATAGCGATGCGACAGTGGCCAAGCAACACCTTGTTTCCCTTTGAAAAATACGCCTACCCCAACCAGTGGCTTCGGCAGGGACGACCACATTGCTCAATAATTCCACAAACTGCCAAATAGAAATAATTAACGGTCGTGTCTAGAGGTGCTCATTCAGCACACCCAGGTGGTGGTGTCTGCTTTTCGCCAATTGGAGTGGATATCGGTGAAAAAAAAAGAATGTTTACGGTGAAGTGTAGAGAAGAAGAAAAGACGATTGCTAATGAAAATCATAGATCTCGATTGATTCGATATTCGTGCTGATAGCGTGTTATCCTGTAATTTAATGATAGAAGATTAACACACAAACACACATCTACTTTCATCATCTCCATATATTCCTCCTCTACGTCATCCTCCCTCCGATAAAATTAAGGAGGAAGTTGATGGAGGCTCTAATGAGATGATGATGATGATGATTGATGAGTTAGACTTAAATTACATGAGATTATGATCTATGATGGTTAATTAAGTATCTAAGTTGGAATACAGTGATTGATTTTAAACACATACTGATTTAAATTTAATAGAATTTAGATTTATAAGATTTTCGCTTAGTAAATGGCTCGTTATATACATAAAAACCTCTATAAATTAATACTTTGTATTAAATAATAAAATCTTTTGATCCCAACTTGAGCCTTTGTAAAAAATCATCAAATTCGACAAGATAATAATTTTTCGAAAAATCCCTATCACTACTAGAAAAATGAGCTAAAATGACTGATCATAGATGACATTTTTTGAAAAAAATGTCATCTATGAGCGCTTTTTTTGCATAGATGACATTTTGAAAAAAAATGTGATGTATGAAGTGTCAGGAAAAATATAGATGACATTTTGTTAAATAATGTCATGGTATAGTGTCATCTATCTATTGCTTAGATGACAATATCATTGAAATGTCATCTATGTGTGTGTTTTAATTTAATATACATGACACTTTATTAAAAAATGTCATGTATATTAGTGTTTTTTGTAAAATAGAAAACTAAAAAAAATAAATAATACCTTATTGTTTTAGGTGGGTTTCGAACCCAACCCAAAATTTTTAATTCCTAAGCCTTTACCATCTCGACCACCAACTATTATTATTAGAATTTCCTTAACAAAATATATTATCATAGTTCACTCTGATTTGTTTGAAGAAAAGTTTGAGACTTGGAAAAATATTTAAATCCTATTATTTCATGAATTATTCTCGTCTCTCACTCGAGTAATTTCTATAACTATCATCGTAGGATTTTAAATCAGTCTTTGATTTATAAATCCATAACATTTTCATTTGTTTTACTCAATTAATTTGATAATGGATACCATAGTTATTCAAGATAATTCTTAAAGAATTTATTCAGATAATTTGCTTGAAACATTATAATTTCAAGCTAAACACTAAATTAAATATTATAGGGTAGTATTAATCTTAATTAATACTTTCTAAGATTTATTATGAGTGGAATAATTAATTTTAATATATACTTAGATATAGTTCAATTAATTTAATCTAATGACCCAATAAAATTATTTATATTTAGTTCAGTTTTACTACTAATTTCTTGGCCCAAGTAATAACTAATCTTTTAGTTCATAGCATTACTAATCTAAGCCCATACAATTCTAAATGATTTCGGCCCAATTCTACAAGGCTCGGTCCACTTGACTACAACCCCGCCCATAGGTAAGACTCTAACCCTAGCTATCCTTACTCAGCCTCTCTCCCTAATTTTCTCGCCTCTCTCTAACTCTCTGGCTTCTCTCTCTCGGTTTCCCTTGCGACTGGACGGCGCAAAGCTCGTCCGAGTGTTCCGAGTGTTGTAGTCGCCGATCATCTTCTAAAGGTAAATCCTCTCTCTCAAATTCTATATATATCTCCTTCTGGATTTCAAAGTTCTATATTATTTCCCATCTCTAAATCCCCTACTTTCAGTTTTCTCAGCACATAACACAATCACTTCCTCTCTTCTTTCACTCTGTTTTACTGAACGAGCAGAGTCCTCGACTCTCCTTATTTCTCGTTTATTCATAAATTTTTCTTTTATTCGAGTTTTTAATTATCGGGGTATTACACATACATTAATAATTTAATAAAATAAAATTTAATTACATGAGAACCTAATTAAACTCTAACATTATAAATTCAAATAATTAACTTTTTGTTAGTGTTCTTCTTATATTATATATTTATGTAGATTAGCTTTTAATTTTATTTCATTTTATTAATTTATTCATGTTTTAATATGTTATTCAATTAATGTATTCATGAGATAATAACACATTAAATTTTTTTATTTTTTATTATTAAATTTTTATTAATATATCATTATATTGTTATTATATATAATTAATATTAAATTAAAATAAATATTTACATAGTTAATATAGTATCACATTAAAATTTTAATTACGTGATATGAAATTAAATGATGATATGCATAAGTATGTAATTAAAATAATTAAAATTCTCAAAAAATTTAAATATATTAGTATTACTTTTTTGGACGGTTCGAAACCGTAACCGGAACCGTCCTATATGGCTCGGTTTCAAACCGTGAACCGCCGCAACAACGATTCAGTTCTGGTTCCTAATTATTGGAATCGTGAACCAACAGTTAGGTTAGGGTTCGGTTTCGAACCATAACCGTGAACACCTTTTAATGAGATGACATGTTTGCATGTTATACATTATTTTATTTATATATTGATATTTATATAGTTTATGTTTCATTCACCATTTATGATTAATATATTTAATTAGCTATAATAATTATTTAAGTGCATATCCTACCAAGGTCACATTGGCAGCAGTGTGATACGTAAACCTAGATACGTATTCGTTTATCATATCTTTTCGTGCGAAAAGGATCACACACGCCACCAATCGACCGCAATGACGGTTTAAGAGTATGACTCTGTAATGGCCTGTAAAATTTTCCTTTTATATTGCATCAAAAATCTCGACAATAAAATTTCCGTTGTATTTTTATGTCGAATAGCTACTTGATATCAGTAGCTATAGTTTTTCGTGCACGTTTCATGTCATTTGAGAATGATCAAAATTTTTCTTTATAAGCTCTTTTAGAAAATGGAGTGTATTATGAAGACGAACTAAATAAATTTCTGGAAGTGCATAACCGTTAGTTAAGGTTCGAAGAGTTAATTGAATTACTTAAGCAACGGATTTAGCAAAAAAGTGGTGCAGCTATTAACAATAGAAGAGGTTATGTTTTGGCATAGATAAAAGAGTGTTATGTGTAAGGAATTAAGGGTTGTGTTATTATTAATTAGTTGATTATAGTAAAACAAGTGAAGTTGTATACTTATAAGTTTGGTATATATTTTTTTTTTATTATTAAGGTTTTGTAAATGATTATATGAACTTTAATTATATTTAGAGAATAGAAATGGAATCTATGGCATGATATAGAATGCCTTTAATTGCTTATGAATCTGTTTACTAAAATGCAGGATTTCCTTGAAATAGAAAAGAAGAAAATACGTGTATATATATATATAAATATAACTTAGCAATTCTTGGTTCCAACCTGTCAACTATGTACAGTAGAAGTAGTAAAGTCATAATATGTATCTAGAATTACTAAGTAAAAGAAAGGAATAACAACAACAAATCTGCCGAAAGATTTGTTCTCCAAGAAGTAATGGGAGAACTAGCTATGCTGCACCCTTGACTACAATTCTGTTACATCATACTTAAGAAAGAAAGGAGGAAAACAGAATAGAGTAAAGGCAAGGGAGAGGAAAGAAACAAAGCAGCAGTCGAGCTGCACTTTTCAACTCTTCCAGATTCATACCTGCACCAAAGATATCATCTCATAAAGAGGTACTCATAAGTCAACATATGCAGAAACATAGCAATACCACACTTGAGATATAGCTGTAACATAGATGGATAGAGTGATTAAATTAGGAGACTTATATGATAGAGATACCAACAACTCTACTGCTTATACTGCAGAAACTAAAGCACACCTCTATCCTGAGATAACCTCTACGTTGCAACCCAATTCCTTAAGAAGAAAACACTCTCCCACATATATTACCTCAACACTCAGATTTCACAAACATCCCCTCTCATTCACCCAAGCTTACAGACGCAGCCACACCATCATACAAGGAGAAACCATTTCAGAGACCCCAGCTCAGTTTAAGAAAACAGTAAGGTAAGCATAGACTTGCAACCCTTAGTTCCAGTATGATACCAAGCTAAGATCATTTTGTTCTTCTCTTATCAGAAAGACACCATCACAAGGAGGGCATAACTGAATACTAGAGTAAAAAGTAAGCTCTCTTACTTATATCTAACTGTTAGAATGGTAAGAAGATTTTATGCATAATCTGAACTCTTTAAAAAAAAGAAACCCTGGAAAAACTAAGACTTAGACTTTGGGGTCTTAAACTATTGTTAAGAGTTAGCATGCTGTCCCTATAAGCTGCATAATCACTAAAGGAACTGTTTAGGTTTTAAGTTCAGTAATTAAAGTTATCTGACTGAAAAGCTTTTAGATCCTTATTGCCTAGAAATAACTCATAGATTCCAGAGCATATATATATATATATATAGGCATGCGATTCAAGAATAGAACACTTAGAAAATAGTATATGTATCTATTAATATGCTGCAGACTTTAGGACAAAAAGCATAGATTTTCATATTATTTTTTTTGCAGACTCTGTTTTCTTAAGTACTACTTGAACTTATGTATTTATATTGGACTTAAGCCCCATAACATACTAAATACGCTTATATCTCTAGAGCAGAATCTTTATTTTTTTCTTTAACTCCAGAATGTGATTAAAACCGACTAAAAGCTATTAACATCAGGTATTGAGACAGAAATTACCTCATGGGAATCAATCCCCAGAACCTCTTCTCTGAACCAACCAAATTAAGACCATCAACCAAATTGGTGCCCCTCAGCCAGAAATAGAACAGAAAACAAAGTCAGAATTATTAAAACCTTTAAAACCATACAGAATGTGAAACCCTTACACTAAACCAAAGCTTCGTTTTCTTCACAACTCAGAATGAATCTATGATTTAAAGTATCGTTTAAAGCAGAGTAATTGAAGAATTTAAACATACAGAGAACGAAAAATTAAAAATCTGAATTTCTAAGATTTCAGAAATTAATCCCCAAAATCAAAATCATAACCGGTTAATTTCTGAACTAAAACGGTAAAAGAGGAAAGAAAGAGAGTAAGATATTGAAAGAATTTCTGGTTTAGAAACAATTTCAGAATCAGAACCTAAAATCTGGATATACTGATTCACGAATGATATTTCAAAAAAAAGAAACTAAACTAACTAAAATTTGGAAATAGAGAAGAAGATAGAGAGTTACCTTATGGTGTCGACGGTGATTGAAACCCAAGATGAAACTCCCTGCTATTCGGTGGAAGGAGGAGCTGAGAGCAGAAAACAGGGGAAGCGAAAAGGAAAGAACCACGACTGAGGTTGGAGGGAGCTCAAGAGAAAGACGAAGACGTCGGAGGCGACGTGAGATAGAGAATAGAGGGAAAAGCGTGAGGGAGGTGTCTGCAATTAGGCGAGAACCAGAATGAGAGGCGAGGGAGAAAGAAGAAGTCGGG